>JACYFF010031952.1:98419260-98441704 GCA_017589665.1 Selenicereus undatus | reverse complement strand
GGCTTTGCTGCACTGTATCCATTGCTGCACTGTATCCACCTCTTCACACCTCGAACTTTAGACCTGTTTATTCTCAACAATTCAACTTTTAGAAACACTAATCAACACTTAGTTGGAATGGAGGCGTTGTGGCCTAGTTTTTGCTTTAATATCCAAAGCTCCCAGCACAGTAAATCCCCAAAAATGAAGCCGTATTATCGAAAACAACAATTAGATGAAAGTTGCTATTAGAGCAAAAATAATGGTGAGCCAGTTTTTTGCTCATCAGTTGAACCCTGCTACTGCCACATCAGTCATATCTCTAACTTTTTGCCTCATAATCCTCACTCTCTGCAATGGTTGGTTCACCACTTTTCCTCACCAAATAAAATAATACCCATAAACCCACACCCCAATACACAACTACTTCTTTAAAATCTTAAAAAAAAACAAAATAACAATATAATCTAATAAAAAACAAAAAAAAAAAGATAAAAGGGGAAGGGGGAAGGTTCACGCCAGGCAGCCGCTGCCCCCCCTCCCCACCGCTGCAAGTGACGAAGCCAGATTTTGGCTCCCTCGCCCTCGTTTCTTGGCCTGCGAGGCATCCGTTGTGGATGCTCTTACAAGCTACCATTCTAGTACAATTTTATCTTACTTGTATCTTTTTATGTTTGTATTTACTTAAATCTGATTTTGACTTATTAATAATTTTCCTAAAGAAAAAAGACACGATGTCAAAATAGGTTAGTTCAAGACTTCAACTAATTCGATACTTGTTCCCCTTAAGTTAGATTTCGGATTTAAGTTGTGTGAATAGAAAAAATCTATAATGACATATCTTTAATTATTTTATTTTAATCCAGTAAAATAGAGAATTTATGACTAAAAAAAAAGATAAAATGCTATGAATTATTTTTTGGTCATGAATCCTCCATTTCGCTGGAATTGAGCTACTGTTGATCTAATAAGCAATACAACTTTCGTATCATAGATTTTCTTCATTCACAAGACTCGATAGAATAACATAGATTATAATATAATAAATGTAAAAGCAAATAAGCAATAGGGTTTTGGTTGAAAAAATGTCAATATTTTTGTGATCAGAAGAGAGAGAGAGAGAGAGAGAGAGAGAGAGAGAGCTAAATAAAGTAAATAAAAGTGGGGCATGAGGAGGAGGGGGGGGGGGCTAGTAACCGAAAATGAAGGATAGATATAAATAGCATCTTAAGCTCTCCAGATGAGTTCCTCATCACTCTTCCTGGAAACCCCAGATAATCAAATACAACCAAGACAGACAAACCCCCCCATACCCCCTACCCCTCCCCCTTCCCCCTTTTCCCTTGTCTCTTTGCTCTTCGCTGTACCTCTTTCTCTCTCTAGATCTCTCTATTTCTTCATCCCCAAATCCCAATTCCCCATTCAAATTTGATTCGATTTTGACTCGCCAGATGCCAAATTCGCCATTTTCCACCACTTTCTCTCTCCAATGGCAGGCCAGATCGTGATCCGTTCGTCGCCGGCGGCTTCCAGCAAACGACAACTCCTCCTCGCCGCAAAAACCACCCTAACTCCGTCGCCGGCGCCTCTGGGGAAGTCCTCCTCTAACGTCGGCGAACTGGCCGGCGGCACCACCGCCGAGTGCTGCGCGATCTGCTGCTGCTGCCCCTGCATCGTCCTCGAGTTCTTGATCTTGATCATTTACAAGGTTCCGGCGAATGTGTGCCGGATGATCTTGAAGAAGCGGCGACAGAAGAAGCTCATGAAGAAGAAGAAGAAGAAGGGGAAAGGCCTCTTGACGGGTCCGGGTCTGGATCCGGATTCGGGCGGGGTGTGCTATTCGGGTTACTACGATGCAGTGTCGGACGTTGATTTGAGGGATTTTGAGACGATTAAGGTCTCGATCGACGGCTCTGAGGAGGCGGTTGAATTGGACAAGAAGATGTGGGAGCAGTTCCATAATGCAGGGTTTTGGAGGAGCCAATCTCGAAGACATGATTAATTTTTAATTAATCAATTGATTGATTGATTGATTGATTAATTTGTAGGGCTTCCATTAGGTTAAACTTAACCTAATGGAAGTACTACTATCAATTTTGGGATCGATGTTGGTGGGACTAATTTGGGGATTTGATTTGAATCTTGCTGAAATCCATGTGTATCAATCACGAATGTGGATGGGAAATTTTGTGGGGGGTGGAAGAAGAGGAGTTGATGGTGATAGGTGTAATTAAGTAGCTTGTAAATGAACATAATTTTTGCCATAGAATGGATCTTTTTTTGCCAAATCATGAGCCATCAACTTCTAATTATGTTATTAATTAAAAAGTTAGCACTGTAATTATTAATTGTATCATGACAGTAATTTTAGTTTCCAAACAGTCCTCATGGGTTTCAGTACTTTCTCAAAATAAAATATCATGGGATTGAATCTTACTTTATTCATGATGATAGACTACAAATTATCAAAGTCTATATTGTATTCATAAGAATACATACCACATACTTTCGCAAGTCACGCATCATATATTACAAATTGTTTGTATGTACTGATACATAGCAAGTGGGACTACATAGTCCTAAGTGTATAATATACATTACCATAATTTATTGACGACCATAAATATTCAAATCTTATGGCTTATTTTTTTCATTGGAAAATATGAGTTGATAAATGGGTGAAGTTGGTTAAGATTGGTAAAAGTGGGTTGAGCGGGCATGTTCTTTTCGTTGGAAAATATGAGTTGATAAATGAGTGAAGTTGGTTAAAATTGGTAGAAGTGGGTTGAGCGGGCCTATTCTTTTCATATGTAAATTGAGGTGGGTAAAATGGTGAAGTAGGTTGAGGTAGGTTGAAGTAGGTTGAGGATGGTTGAAATAGGCTGAGGTGGGTTGAAATAGGTTGAAGTGAATTGAATTTTTTTATGTGATAAATTAAACTTGATTAAAATAGTGGAAGTATGTTGAAGTGGGTTGAAATGGGTTGAAGTGGATTGCAGTAGGATGAAGTAAGTTGAAATGGATATGTTTTTCTAGAAATGTGTTGAAGTTGGTTAAAATAGGTTGAGTTTTTTTTGTATGATGGATAAGTTGGTTAAAATAGTGAAAAGTAGATTGAAGTTGGTTGAAGTCAATATTTTTTATATCGAAGTTTGTAAAGTGAATTAAAGTAGATTGATGCAGGTTCAAATTAATTGAGGATAGTAAATTTAAATTTACCGACCAAAAGGACAAGGCGTAAGAATATAGATCTTCAAATGATACCAATCAATTCACCAGATTTATCCAAATTTTTTAGTGAAAATTGTTGAAATCCATGTGTATCAATCAATCAGGGTTAAGAACGTATATGGGAAATTTTTGAGGGGTGGAGTGGAAGAAGAGGAGTAGGTGATGGTGATAGGTGTAAATGACTTGTAAATGTATGTACTTTTACCATATAATTGATCTTTTTTTTTTGGCCAAATCATGAGCCATCAACATATATTTAACATTATTTTTTTAAAAAAATAGATTGCAGTCAATGTACTATCACAAAAAAGTGATTTTAATTTAGAAAAAGTTGTCATATGAGCTTAGTTACTTTTCATGATATCACAAGATTCAGATTATGATGGTCATGAGAACTACAACTCTGTGTTTACATAATAGGCTTTGAAGTTATTCATAATGATAGGCTACAGCTTATAGGCCATCATCAATATCCAACACTTAATTAAATTATTTTAATGGTACATACTTTTAAATAGTAGAAAATAATTCACTGGATTTACCGATTTACCCAGACATTTTAGTAGATGTAACATTTATACGTGTCTGTTAGATATTTTCTTGGTTTTTTTTTGAGGGAGGGTTGATTTGACCATTATAGAGTAGAAACAGTGTATGTTCCTTCCTTAATTATTCGTACTGTTATGTTATTTACATGCTTTGCATGGACAATTAGTGAAATGCCTATTGATTTGCATATGAGTGTTCTTTTTTTATTTTTCATTCTCATCTTTTAAAAAGTTTGAGGATATATTAGAATCTTTCTTGTATGTTAACTAACATTCTTTTCATTGTAAAGACATGCAACGCGTTTTGACTAGTGTAATACATATACTCAAGAAGTGGATTTCAAATTGTTTGAGCAGTTATTGTTTTGTCGATTTTCAGAGGCTCGTTACTTGAGGGGAAACTAATCACAACAAGTGGAGAGGAAATAGACAAGAGAGGGCAACAATAAACACCTTGGCTTCTAAATGCTTCCAATTAGATTCTAACCTCATGCCTCGTTCCCCTTATTGAACTATTAGTTACTCGACTCCAATGAAATGAAGAATTCAAGACCAAAAAAAAATGGTCTCATGCCTCATTTACGAAAACTGTGGGTCAAATTTAACAACAAATTTATCTTTGCTATTGTCAATATTTGCCAAATATAGTAATAAGAAAGTAAAATAGAATTGTTGTTGAAACACTTTTAAATATGATAACCTTACCAATTATTTTCTTAAAAAAATAAATCTTTTTTTCTTTGATGTCTGTTAGGCGATAAATTGTCGCATTTTACGTGCCTCTTTCACTCACTTTTAGGTCGTATAATAATTTAATATTTAGGATTTTTACTTGTTTTATTTACATTTTATAGGAAATAAGATCAACAACAACAACACCTCTCAGTGTGGGTCTCGCTTTCGTTGTAGGAAATAAGATCAAATGGAGCAAAACACCGCAAAAAGAGTGAAGACGGACAAAAAAGGGCAAAAGAAGGCAAAAACGGGCAAAAGAAGGCAAAAGCGGGATGACGGGAGGCCGCCACCATGCCAGAGAAGTGGCACGGTGGGGCCGTGCCATGTGTCCCGCTCGTGCCCCTTCCCCCGTTCGCCTGATTTTCTATTTAAGTGTCCCTCGGTGTTTTTGTTCGGGGTTCGCTTGTGGCTTCTCTTTGGCGATTTTTAGGGTAGTTTAGTTTAGGCTTTAACCAATAAAAACTCCATTGAGGAGATTAGATTAGTATTGTATTCGATTAATTTTGGATTCAAGCATTTGAATTTGAAGTTCCTTCGCATCAATCCATAAGTCTTCCGCTCTCTCTCTTTTTATTGCGTTCTTGTTTTGATTATGCTAGTTTAGATTGTATGTAGTTTATATGTTTAGTTTTCATTGTTCATCCTTGTTTTATTTGGTTGCAATATTAGATTAGTTGTTTTCGCTTTCCTCCATTCTCATGCTTGTTTTGTTCTTCGTTAGTTTAGTTTTAAGTTTGGGTTTTTGTGTTTTGTTGATGATTAGTTGATAGATTTTGTGGGCTTGGTTTGTGATGAGCTTCTTGGTGGCTAATTAGTCTTGTATTTGGCATAACCATACCCAATCTATACCTATAACTTAGAGTTTTCCTTCATATCCGCCAAGTGTTCGATGAAATGCTTGAGAGAGCTTTCATCCATATTTTTGGGCGATTGACTTATGCTAAGAGGTGATGTCAATTAGCTGGTGTGGGGGAGGGAATAGACGAGTTCGGGACATGAAAATAGTATCCGAATCAAGTTAGGTCCGAGGTTGCTAGTATTGTTGCCTAATTGGGCTAACCCCATGAAAATAGATGGTTAGGCTAATTAGACTAGCTCATGACCCTTGTGAGAGGGTTTGGCTTGGGTGGTCTTTGATGGTGTAACTGACCATCTCTAGTTCGTGATGTAGTTTGGGTAGGTTAGGACTCGTCTCAATTAGTTGATTCGTCCATTGGTCAAATCACAACTCCAAGTCGTTTTTTCTACGTTAGTTAGCGTAGTTTAGTTTACCCTCTTGTCCTTTGATTTTGCCTAACTCGAGACACTTTAATTAGCCCTGGTAGTTGGAAACACAACTCTCTGCGGACGACCACCCAAGTATTCAACGATACACCTTGCACTTTGGGTTTATAAATATTAAAACTGTGTTTTTTTCCCGAACAATGTCATAGGGTCTCACACAAATTTAGAATGCCTTACATTTTTTTATAGTAAAACAGTCTAACCTATGAGCACGCTGCACACCTAGATGGTGGGTCAAAACTCAAAATCGAATGTCTCTGGAACTCATTAGCTTAAATTTTTTCTTTTAAATTTTATATAAAAATTCTTGCAACTTTTCAAATAATACCCATAAAAATCAATTTACTCATCAAATTCCATAAAATTTAAAATTTGAATCCACCATTAGTCTAACATAAGAGCATGTATAGTGCATGGCTCGCTCGCTTTGGAAGTTGAGTTAAGCAGCTCACGACACGTGCAATGGCTGAGCTAGCGAGTGGTCTGTAGGGGAGGTTTGAGCAAAGACAATGGTGAGCTTTGTTTTTGGCTCACCGGTTGGGGCCTACCACTGCCACATCAACCATCTCTCCAACTTTTTGCTTCACAAGCCTTACTCTCTCCAACGGTTGGCTCACCACTTTGACTCACCAAATAAAATAATACCAATACACCCCACACTTAATCATATTTAATTGTTTTTGTTTTTATGTTTTAGTTGGTTATTTGTGTTTATTTTTTGTGGGATAAATAATGTGCACATAATAATTCTAGTGAAACAACTAATTAGAGAGTCATTATTTTTTGTGGGATAAATAATGTGCAAAATTCTCAAACACAAAAAAAAGGAAAAGACAAGGTCTTTTGGTGCAAGCAGAGGCAATGTTCTCCAACCGTCCATTTCCCAGCTCTGCCCATGCCAAGCCCAGAAAAAGCAACCCAACCCACCTTGTTTGTCCCACTCCAGGCCAAAAAAAATGAAACCGACCCCCCAAAACGAAGTCGTTTCAAGGGGGAAACGACAAAAAAAATTAGGTTGCGGGGCCGCTAGCGTCCCGCAACCTTCCCCCGGGCCCAACTTCCCAAGCGAACCATTGCAACTCCTCGAGCCAATTCTTGACTAGCTCCACCCACGGGCCAAACGTTGCAACTGCTCTTATGAACCCCAAGCCAGCTTGTGGCCTTTTCTCTAAGAACAAACACGGCATATAACAGAACTTGAAAAAAAAAATCCATCAAGTCATTAATATTGATTGATAATGGGGTAGGCAACCTAGGGAATAGATGCCAAACCATGTAGATTCTTGACCACATTTGACCATATGAGAAACAAGTTGGCAAAATTACAAGTTTTAATGATAATTAAGTCGTACCAAGGAAAAATTTGCAATGTTCGATGTGCAAATTACACGTTCTCCCCTCCCTAGTGGCTTCCATTGGGTAATGTCTCTTTAATTGCGAAAGATCAAGAGATTCAGGGCCAGCATATGTGCTATGGCCTATTGGTCTTTCATGGGCCTTCCGTCCAATGTTGGATGGGCTCACAATCCAACACTTTGGGTAAGCCCACTGTTTTTTTTAAATAAAATAATAATAATAATAATAACAACGACAACAAGGTTGCCTAACTTAATTTGGGTACCCGGGGACTTAATTTTTTCAAAAATTATATGGTACATATCCATGTACCTAACTATGTACACATCTATATAAGAGGATGTGTACTATGCTAAAATATATACGTTTGTATCTAATAATTTTTGGAACACAGTACACATCCTCTTATATAGGTGTGTATATAGTTAGGTACATGGGTATGTACCATAGAATTATTATAAATTTTTTTTTTTTTTGAAAAGATACACACATCTATACTTGTAATTTATTTTCCTTTCCCTAAACACCTTGTAAGTTAATATTTCAAAATCCCCAAAAAACAAGTATTTTGACATTGTTGAATCGCTTGGAAGTCTAAGAAGAGACTAATAATTCACTAACTCGAGATTCTCTAGGAGCTCATCCACCTTGTTAGTGCCTTGTTTTTGAAACTTCGATTGTAAGCATGTGCATAGTGGGCATGATGGTGATATCAGTGAGTTTTTACCTTATATGGAGATGTGAAATCGTTGAAATGTGAATGGTAGTATGGTATTGTGTAATATATGTGTTATTGTGTGATTATATCAAGCATTAGGGTATGCGATATGGGACGTTTTATTATTAAAATATGGATGTAACAACATTATTAGGTAATATTGGATAAAAATATTTTTAAAAAATTGAATTATTAGATAACCGAAAACACGAACCGAAAATTTTGAATGTATTTGAGTAGCCTTAATTTTCGATTTGGATACGTTTCGCCATTTTGCCGATCTAAAATTCAAGATATTTGAACCAAAATACGTTTTTAAAAAAAAAAAAAACAGAACCGAGAAAGAGACAGGAAAAAGAAAGTTATGAACTAAAGTGGACTAGTCTGCCTTGTTCATCGCTTTCCTCCTGCGTTCAGCCGCTCCACATTCCTCTCTCTCTCTCTCACTCTTGGGTTTTTCCATCTCCAGCCTGTTGGTTTTCGATCTATTCCTAAATCAATTTTCTCTGTTTCATTGATCGCTCTGCCCTAATTTATCAGTAACTCCAATGGAGGTAAGTTCTCTTCGTCGTAATACTTCCGAATTCCAACTATCTTCGGTGTATTTTAGGTTTAATTTGCTTGGTTAATTGCTGTTTTGCTATGTTTCTGCTTATTATGCTGAAATTTGATCATGTGGTTTTGACTTGGTTAATGTTTGTTGACTCATGTTTTAGTAGGTTTAGGTTTGCTGCTGTTAGATTTTATGATTTTGAATAGAGCCGCTAAATAAATTGATTTTCGAAGTGGCGGATTTTGATGTGGTGTTTGCTTTGTGATCAATTTGGGGCTTTGGGTTTTTGATTTGATAGGTTCCCGCTCCTGGGATGGAAGAGGGGAAGAAATTGGAGGAGGCCAAGTTAACTTCTGCTGCTGCATTCGTAGAAGGCGGCATTCAAGAGGCTTGTGATGATTCTTGTAGTATTTGCCTCGACGAATTTTCAGAAAGTGATCCTTCAACGGTAATACATTGTACTATTGTCTACTTACGAGTTTGTGGAACTTAGGAACTATACCTATGCAATGTTGAAACTTGATGGGGAAATCTTTCATTCTTCTGCATTGCAGGTGACTGGGTGTAAGCACGAGTTTCATCTTCAGTGTATTCTGGAATGGTAATCATGCTCAATACTATTTTTGTAGGACCATTCTTATGATAATGTTCCCCCATGTTTGTGTCTGAGTTAGAGGCTCTTAGCAACTTTATGTTGCCCCTTCTTATGGAATACTCTGAAAATAGAAAACTTTGTATGCCCTTAGAATATACCTTGGCTAACGTCCTAGGAGTTGTCTTCTAAAAATCTTGGATTACATTCTGAGATTACCCTTCCAAGTTTCAGACCCGTATTGAATCATTGGAAGTGTGTTGATGGGCTGAACATATGCTGCTAAACAAATATCAATTTATTCCTCATACAATTTAGATGATGCTGATATAGTACTCTATACTCCAAACTCAAGCAGTCAAGCTTCATCGAGATTGGGAAATGGCTGCTTGTGCACTTTGCTGATTTCGCTCTTGTAATAAAATGAAAGGTTATGCATTGCATTTTGTTTTTACGCAAGTCTTACTTTTAATAGTGTCCAGCTAGTATAGCTGATTTTGCAGGTTGCTGAATTGATTTTTGAAGAATTATTGAAGTTGTTTAGTTGAGTATATGATAAATGGTCTGTGCAGATTAGGTTGAAAGTTGCGTTTTGGTTGCTTTTTGCTTGAATTGGTGGCATAAGCAGACCTGTTTTTCAACTAAGTTGTGTGGCTGCAAAAAACCCATCTCACAGTGCAATATGGCCACTGCAATGGTATTTGGCATTGTAGGAGTGTGGCTAATATATGATATGTGGAGTGGGGGACAAGGAGATGAGTTTTCGTCTTTTGGGAAATGGTGAGTGGGCCCCCTACCTGGGCGCAATGTTGGGCTAGCTGCGCTAGCTTGGACTCATTGTGCTATTACACACCAACGCCTAACAGAGGCCAAAGCGTAGTAAGGGACTATTCCGTGTCACATGGGATATTTTTGCTTCCAGGAATCAGACCTAGGAGGTAGGGGCATAATGCCATAAAGCCTTGGAGGCTCATTTTAATCATTGTGCCAAAGAAACTTTGGTTAAGCAAACATGAACTTATCCCATGTCAGATGATAGGATTCAATCATATACATCACCATGAGAATAGAAGAAAACAATATGTTTTCTTGTGTGTGAGTTTATTGTTGTTGTAGCGCATTGAATACCAAAAAGATGTTTAAAGGTCCTTCAGAGACTTCTTGTCTCCATGCTATGATCTGAATAACTGTGGAATTTTTGGTCATGGCTGGTGGTGAACATTGTGGGTTCTATATTAGTGTGAGCTGCTATTTTTGACCATGATGCTACACAGTTAGAAAAGATATTAAATCAACGGATAACTTTTCAGGTGCCAGAGGAGTTCCCAGTGCCCAATGTGCTGGCAGCCTATCAGTTTCAGAGACCCTGCAAGGTTTGTATTGGTGATCCTATCTGTTGTTAATGTTCTTGTGCATGTTTATTATGGTATAACTTACTGCCATATTTGTTTTTCTTTTTCTGTTTTTGTTTTGCAGCCAAGAACTGTTAGATGCAGTGATACAAGAGAGAAACCTCAGGCTTAACCCACCAAGAAATGCTGCTATATTTCATCATCCGATACTGGGGGAATTTGAGATACAGCATGTAAGTGGGTGTAACTCTGCTAATGACTTCCCTTTTTGATATCTTCCTAGTGGCTTGTCCTCTATGTTACTTGTTAGTCTACGCATTTCATCCTAGTTTGTTTGAAATACAGTTGCCAGTTGGTGTTAATGATGCTGAGCTGGAAGAGCGTATTATTCAGCACTTGGCTGCTGCTGCTGCTATGGGGCGGGCACGCCATTATGCTCGGAGAGAAGGCCACCGGGGTAGATCCTCAACTCAAGGTCGTCAACATTTTCTAGTAGTCTCTCCTCCTCCAAATGCCCAAGCTGGTACTTCTCCTGAAGAATGGCTAGGTGAATCTCTTCGCCCTACCTCAATTGCCCCACCTTCATCACCTCTAAGAATTGGGGGAGAAGCATCTCCAAGCACATCGTCACCAAATTGTCCAACCCAAAGAAGTGTGGTTTCTGCCTCTGGAACTAGTGCTCTTGCTGCTATGCAACAGTCATCTCCCTCCAGTAGTGGGTCAGTTTGGTTTGATCCGATCCTCTTATCTTGGGAACATGGTTGTGTGTTTAGTTTTGGGTTTTCACATTATGAGTTATGTCCGTCACTTTTGTTTAGGATGTCTTCTGATCATTCTTCCCCAACAAGTCAAGATAGAGCTGGTCCATCGGATCTCCAATCATTTTCAGAAACTCTAAAATCTCGACTTAATGCAATGTCTATGAGGTACTCAACATGTTGTTAATGCGTAAATTCATCTGAGTGAAAACCTTGTATGCTTCTATGTCGCCTTATATGAGAAAAATAATTTCTTAGCCTGAAGTGTTCTTGCTATTTTGCTTCTCTCATAAGATACAAGGAGTCTATATCAAAGAGTACACGGGGGTGGAAAGAGAGATGGTTTTCCCGTAACTCCAGTGTGTCAGATATTGGTTCTGAAGTTCAGAGAGAAGTGAATGCTGGAATAGCAACTGTATCCCAAATGATGGAGCATCTTGAAACGAGAGACAGTGAAAGAATTGGGAATGATTCATTATCTAATGGTTCAGAGAGTTCAGCTCCAGACACAAGTAACCAATGTGGAGCCAATTCTACTATTCACCGAGGAGGGGGCCGTTTGGGTGACGACGGTACACAAGCACCATGTGCTACACAATCTGGTTCAGACTGAGTACAAAGTGGGCCATCACATCAACTTATAGCATTTCAAAGGTTAGTCTATGCTATGGCTGGTCCTGGCGTAACTGCAAGTAGAATAATTGCCATGCAGAATTTTGACTGTGTTTAATTATCCTTTTACTTTTGACTTTGATATGACATTTGCATATTTTTGTTTGACTGTGTCTGGAGAATTGAGTCTACCCTAGAAGCGATTATTTGGTTCAAACATAAAGTTGTCATTTGTTCACTAGTGGGACTGTGGGAGAGGGAGTTGGTGGATTTCAGTCTGATGGCAAAGTAAATTTAGTGATGAGGAGGAGTGAGAGTGTACTGGAGTGGTTTTGTAGCCTTTTTTGGAGGAAGTAGGAGCATCGAGGCCTAGAGAAGGATTGTAGTTCAAGGATTTTCACTCTTCTGATGAAGTAGTTGTTCCTGTCTCTGATTTGTTTATAGCATGAGGAACTTGCCCTTGTCAGTATGTCCATATTGGATGCTAGTTCCTTGGGGTCATTTGAACACACATGAACCTTGCTGAACCGTTATTGTGTAACTAAATGATGTGAGGCTATTTTATTTAGGACAGGATTTATGGTGGACAAACTTTGGGGAATTAGAATTTGTGGCATGGAAATCTTAGGGGGTTTGATGAGAAATAAGGGAAAAGTCAAAGAAAACAGTAAATGAAAGATAGAATACTTTGGAATCCTCTAGAAAAAGCCTAAGAGATCCACCTAGGTTTAGTGAGAGATCCACTTTCAAGCAACCATGAGTCCACATGGCCAAAGTAAAGCAGTAATCTGCCAGAATATTTTCATTCAATTGATATATGTAAAGTAGCTCTCTAAACAACACTTATATAGCCCTAGAAAACTTTGGGAAACAAGCTAAGGTCAAACCCTAAACTATGTCTTATATTTCCCAAGCAAAAGACATTGCTTAAAGTAATAGAAAATAGACTCCTAAAAATGCCCTGAAAAATAGACCTACAAAGATTAAACTAAAATAGAAAGATAATACCTCTTAAGTTTTAGTTAAACTCTTCAACCACCAATCCCAATAGAATAATGCTATAATAAATTTACAAACCTTGGACAAATAAGAGCGGTAAATAATCATATGCTCTTGGCTCCTCTTTTTATTTGCATTACTACTTGTGGCCCCATGAAGCTAAATTACACTTCATCTTAGGCAAAATCAGAACAAACAAAAGATGGGATTAAATAAGTTATATTCACTAAGACCCTCGAAATTTCAACCCTATATAACTTGGAGAGGGCTGATATCTTTTTCTGTTAGCACTTCAGCTGTAATGAGAGGGTCCAATCTTTCCAAAACTTGACTATATAGAAAACTAAAGAGGGGTCTCTTTTCTTCACTGTTGACCTCAACTCAAAGGGAGTTTTTTAAAATCTTTTTCTTATTTTTAGAATCATGGCTTTAGTTAAATAGAGGGTTATTCTTTTCTTTTTCTCAAATAAAAAAGACAACACCTGATAATTAGGTAGGGTTAACAGTAAAAACTAAAGCTAAGTTGCAAAGAATAAGAGAGAAGGATTAAGAAAAAAGGTGACTTGTGGTAAAGGGTAAAGTGATCACTCAAGCTTATAATTTGGGGTTTCACCATCAACCCAAATTGAGGTTTTATCATCAAACCCTCTAAATGCTTAGGCATCAAAGGATTGATTAAAGAAACCACTTCTACAGTTACCCTCCAGCGAAGAGAGATTTTGTGAGAGAGATAAATTCTAAGTTTCATTCCTTTAGAAACTTTCAACTCCAACTCAATTCAATATTTATGAAGGAAGAGTACTAGGCTATTTAGGATGCTAGTGTTAGTGTGTTACTCTTAAGGGGCAATGTGGGACAAATGTTTAAGTACATATGCTTAAATCCACTGGAGTACATGAAGTGCAAAACCATGCACATACTCCTGGTAGAATTAATCCTGAAATACTACCCATGTGGATTGACTTCTTAAACTTGTTAATAATCAATTTAATTAAATTAATCGCAAGGTTTCAGGAGCCTAAGATTCCAAATCTTCAATTAGATTATCAAAATATGAATCCAATCAAAATATATCAAGCAAGCATCTTATGAACAAGGACTTTGGGTTTTGAGCTAATAGCTTGAGGTGTTTGGTAGCTTGTTTGCTTCTTTACGTAAGTGTCCTTTACTCCTTTTGCACAATTCACAGCTTCCTCAGGACCTTAGTCAACATGCCAAAAAGAAAGTGGAGAAATCATCCTCTAAGTGGTGTTCACGCCTTGATTCCAAAATCTGGCAGAAGCCCAGAATACATCCAATCTGTGTGCCAGATGTTCTGGACCCAACCATTCAGTCTTAGCCTAAAGTAAATTTCATATCAAAAAAGTAGATATTCTAAGGTTTCATATGACTACTCATGAACTTAAAAGTGGATATCTAGCTCTGGAAAGAAATTATGTAATTTTAACTGGCAAAATTCTGGTCCTGCAATTCAGCATGATCAATGCATATAACTTGGATAAAACACCTATTAAATGAAGCATCTAGTCCCAATTTGATTGCAGCCCATAAAAATATGCTTTTAAAGAAATTCAGTGCAGTAGGGTTTAGTCCATTAAGCCCAAAAGGCACCATACAAACTCCCAATGTGGGTTCGCTTTCGCGGGGTCTGGGGAGATCTAGCTGTAGGCAACCTTACCTCTACCGGTATTCCTACCCATAGAGAGGTTGATTCCATAAGACTCACAAAACAGTTTTGTGAAAAAGGTTTGTAGTGAAAACGATTGCAAAAACCCTTTGCCGAGTAAGAGAAAGAGAAAGAGGAAGAGAAAAGGTTCCGGATAGCAAATAAAGAGGGAGCGGAAACATACCTCAACAAAACCAGGGGCGCTTGGTGCCGTCACATCCCAGAAAAGCACGACCTGCAGACAAGCAAATCGAAACCCTACCCGCCCCACACCGTCTAAGCTACTGCCACCTACGGAGCCGGACCCCTACAATCAGAAACCTTAATCCTGTCCCGCCACAGCCTCCTATCCTGAGCCATGTCCTCCGTGAGACTAACAACTCTCAGGTCCTCTCTAACCTCTTCTTCTAGACTCTTCTTCGGTCTACCCCTCCCTCTCTTACCACCGGGGGAGTTGATCCTCTCACACCTTCGCACTGGCACCATAAATTGGGTAAATTTTAGCCTTGTGGTCGAGCATATGCCTTGGGTGTTTGGTGGATTTTTGGACTTAGCTAGAATGGTTTGAACCCTTGTTCATTCATTAGGGCTTCATTCTGTTTACCATCTCTTCGTAGAGAAAGAGAAAAGATGTTGACCTTTGGGAAAAGAGAAGAGGTGGGATGATCCTTTAATGCTTTCTATCTTAGAAAGGGGAAAAGAAGGGTTTTCAATCTTGACTTCTACAGAATCGATCTCCATGAAAACCACCAGTATCATCAAATGGTGCAACGACCTTCAATTAGTTTCTAGCCTAGGATGTCAATGTGTTAGATCTAAAGCTAGATGTGGATGCTTTCAAATTTTCTGTTTGTCTCCAGATTCTATGGGGCTGATGTGGGACTCACATTAAGTGGTATTGTCTTTGGTGTTATCTAGATCCTTTGGTTTTTGGAGATGAACCAAATCATCTGTATCCAGGGGGGGTCTGGTGGGTCCTAAATGGGTTCTTTTGCTTTGACCCTTTGTTACCCCCCCCGGCTTTCCCATTCTTTACAATCTTACAAAATGCTAAAAATTTGTGTAATAATTACAATGCTATAATGTAGGAGAGAAAAAATACTGTTTGAGGTGGTGAGCACAGGCTGTGAGTGTGAGGGAAGACGGGTATGAGAGGCGAAGACACATGAGTGCATAAGTTACTCTAACGATTTAGGAGTCAAAATATGAAAAAGATAGCCTGTTTTGTAAACAGCCTGGTCTGATAAGAATGTACACCTGGATCCAGACCTGAGTCAGATTCTTGTCGACCCTGATCCTAAAAATCAATCATATTCGATCAATTGGATTCAGATTCGTTTAAACACAATGGTTCTAGTGGTCTGGGTTCTAGGAGAGTGAACAGAAAGAGAAAATGAGGCTGCATACAAGTACTCGAGGCAAAATGAAGAGGTGAAGTGATAATCTTTCTTCAAATCTTTGTGATTGTGAAGGTCTCAAAGTAATAATTTTTTTTTAAATAAGCTATGGTCACAAATGGGGAAGCTCATATTTTGGCCAAGTCAACCCCGTCCGTCAGAGTCAGTTTTTGAGCAGTTAGTCATTTTTAAAAAAATTGCAAATTATTTAGTCCATATTAACTTGTTCTATTGGGAAGTAGCATGTAAAATTTATTTGCAAACTGATCCTTCGTAGTTTATTAATTTTTGTCCTTTCATTAATGAATAGCATTCTCTTGGATGCATAATCAGGGTGAATTCTTGGAGATTTACTTTCTAGAATGTTAGCTGTAGTTTGTTCATTTTTTTAAAAGCCAAAGGTATGGTAAGTTTTTTTAGGAGCCATTTGTTTTTTCCTTTTTACGGCCGAGGACACTGATGAATTGGGAAGGATACCTGCTGTTTCAACTCCTGATGATGTCCTCTTGGAGCATTGAATTGTGATTTGTGAAGACGCGCACCTGGAGAGTTGCTCAACCCTTTGTATGTGGGTTTTTGGCTGTGTAATTGTTTGAACTCTGACTGCTTCTGCCTTGTTTATTTTCTTGTTTGCTAAGGAGTAGGTCATTGGGGAGGGGCAATCATGTTTGAAGGGGTTTCAAGATGGTAGCCTTTGTGTTAGAAAGCTGTTGACCTAATGTCACAAAAACATGCTCTAAAGGCTAAAGCCTCTCCTCTTTTTCTGTTGTGCACCATCATCCCATGGTATATTATTTTGAACCTCATTATATGTTGATAGCTCGACATCTCCACTAGAGACACCAGATTCCTGAAATGGTCGTTCTATACAAGCATGCGTCAGAGAGAAGGCTAAATGCTAAAGTAGTGTTTTCACGCTGGATTTAAACTCCATGATAGTCGAACCTAGAGCTGAGCAAAGCTAACCCGACACAATTAACGATACGAAGTTAAGTGGGTCTGGATATAAATTTTCAACCCGTTTAATTAAATGGGTTGACACGTTCAACCCGTTTAATTAAATGGGTTAGGTTCAGGTTATGATTCTCGACATGAAAAAGTATCTATTTAACTCGTTTAATTAAATGGGTTAAATAAGTGAACTCATTTTCTTATTTGTTATTTATCCGTTTACCTTTTTATTAGACAATTATGAATACAAAAATTAAAAAAAAAAGAAAATTATGATGAATTCGGGGAGTTTTAAAGAGTAATTGCTTAATGTGATTTGTAAACTTAATTTTTAACACTATGTAATTATGTATTAGTTGAAAATGTTAAATGTGTAAATGGGTAATTAGGCGACGGAACTCGACTTGTTTATCTTAAGCAGGTAATTAAATGCGTACAGGTCAAGGTTTTCGAACCCGTTTAATAAACGGGTTAGGTTCAAGTCAAGGAATTCTCAACCGTTTAAGTTCGACACGAACATGAACTGACCCAACCTGACCTATTACCCAGCTCAACTCGAACCCTTTGACAACAGGAAACATGAAGGATACATGGTTGTGATTATTATTATTATTATTATTATTATTTGTTTTTTATGGGCTATTAATGTTTAGTTTGTCAGATGCAGTGCTATTGCTGTTGAAAATGTTAGGCACTGATTTGTATTGATCTTTGATTAGAGAGACCTTAAAATTCACCGTGGAACTCTTTTTTAGTTCTTATGTGCAATGTGGAGTAAATAGTAATGGACATACTCCTGTTGATTATCTTTTTCTGCCGGTGTCTTGGCCTTCTTTATGATCAAATTCATCTCTGCGCTAAACTTTTATAATGCCTTGTCCTTCCTTTCTAGAGCCACCTCTGGCTTTTGAAGCTTGTTTTTTTGTGTTTTCCTGGTGAGGTATTCTAGTTAGCTGATTTAACATTCTCAAGTAAATACTCTACTGAGCTCAATATGTGTCTAGAAAGGGGGCTCTGAGAAACTCTTTTTTTGTTTTGGGGGGGGGGGGGGGGTTCAGCAGAGCTCTCAGAGACTTGAATGGTAGTACTGATAATGCTCTGCTTTCTTCACCATATTATCTTTTGTATATCATGGGCTTTGACTATATGGCATATCTGCTTCTTCACTTTCATAATGCCATCCGTTCGATAGGTGCCTAGCTTATTGGACATTACTGCACTTGGATGCTCAATACGTCTTTTTTGTGAGAATTATCATGATTTTCATTTTATGAACCCACTTTTCATCCAGTATGAAAGCCTCTGTCATGCAAATCGTTTTACTAAAATTTCGTCTACTTCTTTATTGTGCAGTCAATGTTTGTCAAAATTTAGTAACCAATTGAAAACAACTGAAAAATTTTATAGTAGGCTACCATGTGTAGCTCCTCCCTGCCCCCCGCCCCCCCAACCCCAAAAAAAGAAAAGGTTAAAATAAATTTTATAAAAAAACCCTGCCTTTGGGGAGCCCGTGTGGTTTGGTTTTGGTTATTTGATTCAATGTTGAGTGTACTCGTTCAGCAATTTGTGTTCATCTGTGCTAACTATGTGCATTCGCGTGCAGGTTTAATCATCTCCACTTAGCATGGATGCTATGATTTTGATGCTTTTGCTTCGATGGCAGACGATTAATTAGGTAAAAGATTCTCATAGGGTAAACCATCATTTGTAATTGGGATCCAACGCGAATAAAAATCTTGGAGATTCATCTGGGCTTAGCTACTTGAAAAAAAGGTCGAACCGCGAGTCTGCAAGTATATGATTGTAAATTATATATCTGGGTGATGCTAATGTACCTTTGCACTTGATTATGAAAGATGTTCTGTTTATTATATATGCTTTGCTTCATATGCCAAGTAGGTGGCCGTGGATGTGCATGTCTAATGGCATGTTTTGCGCATCTGATCTGACCCATCTGGTTCACCATTGGAACAGATCCACAATGCACTAATTTCCATAGGACATGGCTTCTCTATGAAGAATCCTTTGCTGTCTGAGCTAGGCTTGTGATCTTGTAACTCATCGATTCTGCGGTTAAGAATTTGTTTGGCAATTTTATTTTATTTTTTTTGGTCACTGGTTGATATATATTTTCAAGGGTATCATTTTCAGTTCTCATCCTCAACTTCATGGGAGGCAAGCTTCAAATACATTCATGCATGGCAAGGCTCTTTTTCGGTCCCTATTTTTGAATTCCATGACAAAAGATACTTTATGGAGTTTTATTCAAACTTCAAAGTGCCTTATCCAAAGGTGATGAGGACCATCAAAGATCAAGCCTTGGATGAGCAACCAAATGGAGATTCTTCTATGCCCCTTAATTTGGAACATCAATCAGTAAGGGTAATTTTATTTTGTTGCACAAAGGATGAATAAATCATCCTCATTTTGTCTAAGAAGCAAAACAGCACGTGAGGGGTTGATTCTAGCTGCAAACCCGATTTTGTGAACTTAATTACTTAGGCTTCTTTAAGGTTTAAGTCTAATATTTTGCATTGGGATTGAAGTTCAAGAAGTCTGCTTTCCAGCAAAACAAGTTTCATCTCATTTGGACTTCATTTGCCCATTCAAATCAGTCATTAAATCCAAACTATACATGCTGTCCAGTTTGGTCAGAATTGGCTCAGATTTGCAAGCCTAATTACCCAAGCCTAAAGTGGATTTAAAGGGCTGCAAAATTATTTTTTGGAACCCTTAATATGTCAGTTTCAAGGGCATATAAAGAGTTCTAGGTTAGGTATTTAAGAAATAAGCCAATGGGAGCCTTTTTCTAGAAGCAGCAGAAACTGTCCCAATTTACATATGTTGTACCTTTTGCCTCATATCTTCCAAATGGCTACTCCAAATGGCGTGCAACTTGAGGCTCGTGACTTCCAGAGCTTTCCAACAAGACCTATTATAGCCAATTTGGCCAACAAACCTGGGAGATATAACTGATAGAAGTTGACCTTTGTGCACTGAAAAGTTACTGACATAAAGTAAAAGCGCTTTCCAGCTTTCGTTCTTTTGCCTTTTGGTCTCCCATGCTTATGAACGTATATGTACTTGTTATTCCCCTCCTTTTCAGCTTGTTAAAGGTTTCCCCACTATAAAAGGGAGACCTTGGGTTGCCAAAGAAAGATAGATGAATACATTTGAGTCTTGAGTTGTGAAAACTCTCTCCATTTCTCTTCAAAATTCCTAGTGTTATATCTTGGGTGTTTGGCAACCTCAAGTGGGTTTCTAGGTCTTTTTAATTCAACTAAAAAAGTGATTAATTTCTGTAACTTAGTTGAAAGAAGAAGATTGCCCAAGTGTGTAAACCAAGGTGGATTATCATCACCTTTGCTAGTCCACTTGTTCTATCTTGGTTACTTTGGTTCCATTTTATTCCCTTCTACCCATTGTATATGTTTTTGTGAGTTTAGACTCCCAAAAAAATATACATCACTGGTGATAATTGGAAAATCATTAACAATTTAAAATATAACTAATATATTATACATTATTTCAGAAATCATACATTAAACATTAATAATATACATACATGTCTACGAATTATATTAGACAACTTTTCAACAATTCAACAACTTTTTACATTTATACTTGCAATTTCTTATAGCTCCTTACATCTATTTATAGCTTTTTACATCTTCTTACAGTTTTTTTATGTCTTTTTACAACTCTGGCTTCTTATATTTTCTTACAGTTTTAAAATCGTATCTTCTCGCAAAAGTACCAAAATAACCATGTGGGTGCTGTCTTCAAATACCAAGATTGAAGTTTTTTGCATGCATGAATTCCAACTAATGCAAACCTTTGTAAAGATTTTTACAAACATAGTGAACCATTGCATTGCATATATAGTAAAAAAGGTTGCATATGTAATCATGTTTTCCAATATAAGAAAGATGATACTGTACAATCAATTTTCAGAGATATATTAAAAAAAATACAGAATGGCTTATTATAAAAAAATTCAAAAAATTAATCATTTTCACTTGGAATGTGTATTTTGTTGAATAGATAGGCACTGATTGTGAGTCATTTATATAAATTTTTTTACAATGCATGCAAGGGTGAAACTTTGCTGGCTTTTTTGAAACGATAGAGAAACTGTTTTCGTTGAAAAACTATTTGTGTAATTCGCTTACATGCAGTTTAATTAATATTTTTAGATATTTATATTTGATATTAATTTGCATGCATAATTAATGTCGATGGATTTTGAACTTAATTCTTGAAGCACTGTCAGTTAAACATCGAAATATTGATTTATTTTATGGCTATAGTTATTTTTTTTTATTTTTTTTTTTGCATTAACATCCTCCCAGGTCACAGGGCCATGGACTCTTCTAGTACCCTACACTCCCGCTGGGGGCGGATCTCTTTGTATGAGAGGGGTGTCCATAGATACCTCTCTTTCGAAAAAAATTCTAGTAAGGTATTTTTAATGGGATTAAAATGATATATGCGGACACCTCTAAATTATGTCCAAAAAATTACAGACACTCTTTAAATATATCCAACCCATATATTGATATTTTTAATTTATTTAAATATTAAAAGTATAGTTCTAAAGTTGAAATTTGATAGAAAAGTGAAATAAAATTAAATGTACCCAAGTCCAAAATTTTCTCTGTCCCTGCTATCTTATCTAGAGCTTGGAATTTTAGTTTAATCTAATTCTAATTTCTTTAATTTTTTATTTTTATTATTTATTTTTTCGACGGTTTAGTTGGAATATGTTCCGGGCGCAAACCTTTCTTTAACTTGGCACAGATAATTGAATCGACCTTGATGCTATTTTTTCCCCTTTTGGTGCGATTAATTGGTGCAAATTACTTTTTGTAGTTGTATTTTATGTTTGACATGTTCACTTCATGTTTCTTTTTTTTTTTTTGGTTTTATTGCTTTGTGCTAATTTTTCTTCTATAACAAATGATTTTAGCAAATAGTAGGTAATCGTAACATCCTGCTATTTCAGCATAATCTATGTATCAAATTCAAAATATGAAAAACTGCAAAGAACAACCGTAGTAGTAGAGGTATCATAGTTTTTCCCCTTAGAATAAAAAAGTGGGGTGCATTATTATTACTTGTCACTTCCGCCACTGTAGAAACTTAATACGAGATGAAATTTTTGTTTTAAAAAAAAAAAGCAATGAAATGCTTGTACAAAATAGACTGTCATAGTATGTATCACACAATATCTTTTTTTTCTAATGATATTTTACACTAATAATGATGTTAATAGATAAAACACCCCTATTCCAAACGTCTAGATCCGCCACTGCACTCCCAGTTGGTGGATCGATCAATGTCCAATGAATATATATAGGTTGGTTTGTTGTTGTGTATTTAAGACCATTTGCCAAATGAACGTCGAGAGAGGATCAACGAGTGACTAAAGAGTTCAGACAGGGAGGCAGTGGAGGCCGCTAGAGATGATATTCTGGTTGTCATTAATATGATTTGCACAGAATTAAATAAGTTTGGCAATGTCAGCATCAAATCAACATCATTTTTGATATTTGTGGTGCTTTGCTTTGCATTTGAAACCTTGTAATTGAAATCAGACAGTCTTACTCTTACAAGCATAAGTTCAAATAGCGGAAATTATAATTTTATTAAATGCTAATAAACACTCTAAATAGTAATATGTTATATGATTATCAAGTGAGTTCGGTCCAAT
>JACYFF010031952.1:98368514-98404855 GCA_017589665.1 Selenicereus undatus | reverse complement strand
TCTCTCAATCATTATTCATTGACCAAACCATATGAAAACAAAATGTTAATTTTTGAATGTAATAATTTCATGGGGTGATTGGTGAAGTAAACTCGTTTGTTTGGTCTTACAGTCGTGTTTCTTGAAATTAGTTATATTTTGAATTACAATTCATCCATTGAAAACAAACGAAAAAGCTACACAAAAGTATGTAACATTAACCGTAAAAAATACTCTCACGATCAGAGAGATAACAAATCTCACAATCGGAGAGACACTAAGAGATAGAATACAACTTCTATTAAATGTAAATCAGAAATATAAAAAAAAAAGGGTCAGGGTGATAAAAAAACCGACAATTCAAGCCTTAAAGCCCCCAATTCAAATGAATTAGAGAGAAAGAAAATGATGACGATGAAGTATAGAGATGAGATGCAAGGCAGTTGTTGGGTAGAAATGTAGAATGCATAAACACAAAATTAGTTATGTTTTAAATATGATGGATAGGGTTTTAAAATTCATTAAAATATGTTGTTCGGTTGAATAATATGTTTTTGTTAAATATTTTTTCATTTGTGTAAAATTTATCTTCGATAAAAATAGAACATAATATGATGTTTGATCGAATGTAATGTAATGTAATCAAACTTGTAATGGAATCATGTTTGGTTGAATTTTAGGAGCGACATTCAATTGTAAAGCCTCAAGCCCTCAATGTATCTTAACATATTATGAGCAATTTGACTGAACACACATAAGGCAGAAGAAATTTGGGGGGGGGGGGGGAGGAGTTACAGGAATTGATAAATGTTTAATAGAAGAGCAACAACTCCATCCAATGTCATTGCTATGTAAATTTAATGGGTGTGTTAAGATCTATACATGAGAGAATTACTAGCAATGACTTGACTAGGTAAAAAGCAAAATAATTTAGTAAAAATAAATACAAAGTTCTTTCAATGTATCTATGTACCGATCATTCGCTTTTTCAATAGTATTTCTCTAAATATATTTAAAAGGTTCTTTAAAGAGCTTCTTAGCACAGAAATAAAAATTAACGTAATATAAATAACAACGGTGTAAAAGAAAAAAAGCTTTTGGACAATATCATTTAAAAAACAAAAATAATAGAGTTTTTTTTTGATTGGTAAGTAAGTCCAATCCACGAGACCCCTATATCAGGATACGTAGTGGGTTATTGCGGGTCGGGGAAGGGATGTCAAAGTCCAAGCACCAGTCCAAAACCACACAAGCCGCCCACACAAATTTCAAGCACAAGGCTGAAATTTTGGTGCCCCTCCAAGATCAAACCCGAGAGAAAAGGCTAGCAAGGTGGAGCGTTGGCCAATCAGCCCACACTACTTTAACGGTAGGGTTCTTAAGCGAAGATATATAACTTTTAACAGTGACATCCAATTGTAAACCTCAAGTTCCTCCGTCAAAATTCATGCACTTGACCAGAACAAATCAAAGAAGTTCTGGAATGACCTCTCAAGTCTCATCTTTTAACTTTTTACTGTAGGGGTTGGCAAAAAGAAATCATGAAATAATTGCTAGTTTTTACCACAAAGTAAAGATAAGGGTTAGGGACTAGAGAAGGAAAGCAACGTGGGAAAGGGAAATAGAGAGAGACTTGAGTTGGAGAAAGGGCAATCAAAACCTGGTTAAGCTTTGTATTGTCTTGTGCCTTACAACTGTCACACAGTCAAACTTGTTAAGAGCAACATGCCAACAACGACTCCCACATGGTCTGGTTGTGGCCTGTGGGTGGCGGGTGGCCACTGTTTCCAAAGGAAACTCCTCTCTACTAAAGTTGAAAAAGTTTAATATGATAGAATAATTCAACTTGAATCTAATTTGAAGTTCTCGAGAGAAATTCAAACATAATATAAACTGAATTGATTTCGATATAAAGTTGTCACGATTTAATCTTTTGTTTTAAACAAGTTATTTTTTAATTTTGAAGAGATCTAAATTATTTATAAGATTGGCACAAAATTGCACCTGTTTATTAAATAAGTCAACCTAAAGCGACCCATTACCCAGCTCAACTCTCTACATCTAATAAAACTGATTCAAAATTTGAATAAAATAACTCGAATTTATATCTAATTAGATATTCAAAACATCTAATGTAAACTTGAACTAACTTAAAATTGATTTGAACTAAATATAATCGATCTGAACATTTTTTTTTGAAAGTGTTTATTTTAGTTCACAAGACAAGTTTACCAAAAATCAAGCCATCCAATATTGACTCGACCAAAAGGTAACCCAACTCAAGATTGAATTTGACTGATTAGAAGACAATATGACTCAAAAATGAACCGACTGATCCATTTATTAGAACACTGGAAGTGGGTGCCTCGCGTAGAAATATGTGGGACTCGCGTGTCATTGGCATGACAAGAGAAAGCTGACAGCGAGTGGAATTGAGGGGGGGACGCGTCTCAACTCGTCTGTGCGGTCCCCCTCCCGTGCTTCTTTTTGTGATTTTTAATTATTTTTTTTGTTTTTTTGAAGTAATATATAATTTTTATATGATTAAAAAAATAGTTCGTGTGTTATAAAGTGGGTCTATGATAAATATTTTTATTGGAAGATTAAGATTGAGTTTTGTGGGTTGAAGAAGTGATGAAATGCAAATTCTAAAAGTGTAAAACTTTTACTAATATGATAGGTCAGAGTTTCAAAATCTGAAACTTCCATTGAGAATGCTCCGGGGTCTTCCTCAATAGCCAAGCCAATAGCCAAAACAGCTCGCCTTGAAGCCGCTATGAATAATCCTAATGCCGTGTGGTCCCCCACCTCCAGCCTGGCCGAACCTTCTCCTTATTCCTCAAACTCCATTTTTACTTCCCTCTCCTTTCACCCTCCTCCCTCACAGACCAATCTCCTTCCGCCACGTCATCACCTCTCTCTCTTTCTCTCTCTCTTTCACGTTTCTCACAACTCAAAACCAGAGGGAGCCGACACTCCACCAAACCTCCCCACCGCAGTTTATCACTCCCTACTCCTACCCCCCTTCTCTCTCCTCTCTCTCTAAAAAACAACGACGAGAACAGCAAAAGCAAGGCTGTCTCTCTCTCTCTCTCTCTCTCGCGTTCTCGGCATTCCATTTTCTCTCTCCTAATTCTGAGCTCAGAGAAGATCGACATTCTCCCGCCCCGCCATGGGTGTTCATCGCATCTATGGCTTCACTTTCTCTCTCCTCCTCGTGTCTGCCCAGATAACTCTGTCATTGTCCTCCCGAGCTGGTAAAACGACGTCGCCGGCGAGTCAAATCAACTCGAACTCGGTCCTGGTGGCCCTGCTCGACTCGCATTACACCGAGTTAGCCGAATTGGTAGAGAAGGCCCTCCTCCTCCAGAAGCTCGAAGACGTGGTGGGTCGTCACAACATCACCATCTTCGCACCCAAGAATGAGGCCCTTGAGCGCGATTTGGACCCCGAGTTCAAGCGATTCCTCCTTGAACCCGGCAATTTGAGATCTCTCCAGACCCTTCTACTCTTCCACGTCATACCCCTCCGAGTCAACTCGGACGAGTGGCCGGTTCACGAGTTGGGTGCCCACCATGCCACACTTTCCCACCACAGCCTCAATTTGAAGCAGAGCAAAGATTCCGGCGACAAGACGGTGGATCTCGCCAGAGTTGTCCGCCCAAACGACGTCGTCAGACCCGACGGGGTAATCCACGGCATCGAACGGGTGTTAATCCCGCAGACCGTGGTGGAGGAGTTCAATCGCCGCCGCAGTCTCCGCTCCATCTCCGCCGTCTTGCCGGAGGGAGCGCCGGTGGTGGACCCCAGGACGGGGAAGCTGAAGAAGAAATCCGGCCCTCCGTCGCCCCCGGGATCCCCGCCGGAGATGCCCATTTTTGAAGCCATGGCTCCGGGGCCAGCATTAGCTCCTGCGCCCGCGCCGGGACCCGGTGGAGCCCACCACCACTTCGATGGCGAAGCCCAGGTGAAGGACTTCATCCACACGCTCCTGCACTACGGTGGGTACAATGAGCTGGCAGACATTCTGGTGAATCTGACGTCACTCGCCACCGAGATGGGGCGGTTGGTGTCGGAAGGTTACGTCATCACCGTCTTGGCTCCGAATGACGAAGCCATGGCTAAGCTTACCACAGACCAGTTGTCGGAGCCGGGTGCTCCGGAACAGATCGTTTACTTCCACATTATACCCGAATACCAAACAGAGGAGAGTATGTACAATGCGGTCCGAAGGTTCGGGAAGGTCAGGTACGACACCCTCAGGCTGCCGTTTAAGGTGACGGCCGAGGAGGCTGACGGGTCGGTCCGATTCGGGCAGGGCGAAGGATCCGCTTATCTAGTTGACCCGGATATTTATACGGATGGGAGAATCTCGGTGCAGGGGATTGATGGGGTTCTCTTCCCCGCTGAGGAGACTGCTTCTGAGTCCAAGACTACCCGACCCGCTAAAGTTGTCACCAAGACCCGAAGAGGTAAAATCAATTAGTTTCATTGATTAATTGTCACGTTCACTCTTACTATTGTATTTTGGTAATTTGTATGCTCTAAAAGTAATCGTTTCTCTGTTTTATTAGTTGTCAATTTAATTGGGGTCCGTTTAACATTGACTTGATTCGGATGTGGACCCGGAATTGGAATCGGGTTTGGTGAGAGACTTTTTTGGGGGGGGGGGGGATGAAAGAGAAAGTAAGGCATTGGATGCGAGGGTGAGATAAAAAAATCGGTGTAATTAAAAGGGGCGGTGGTTTTTAAATCCTTGTTTGGATTGATTGCTTGTGTTTTGGAGTAGGAACTAGAGACTAGGGAGAACTGCTGCCTTTTTTTTTAGTGAAAAGGGTGGAAGATGGTGAGGGACTGAGGGTCAGCTGTAAAATTAAAATAAGGCGGAAAAGATCCAATACATGAAAAATCCCCCTACCAAACAGGGTGTGGGTGAGCCTAATGTAGCAATGTTACGCAGGCTGGTTCCGATTGATCTTAGCTTTAAAAACCATGGATTACTTATTACACCATAGAAACGGAGAAGATGAAGTTTAGAGAGATTTTTATGGGGTTAACCTAAACTACACGTATCCTTGGACATGTATTCATTTAAGGCTTGCTAAAGCTTTTAGCTTTTTGCACATGTATTCAAGTTACTCGATCATCCTTCTTGTCTGTATAGAAACAGAGAGAGAGAGAGAATGAGAGAGAGAGAGATCATGTGTGTGAAAAAGGAGTGGGGCAGGTAGAAAGGTTTGATTAGGTAGTCTTGTTTAATATTCCTTCAACTTATTAATCATTCATTTTAAGATTTAGTTAAGAGAGGTACAAAGTGTATTATTAGACCGATCCCAAACTAGGTCTTTGGTAAGAACTACTATCTTTGATCTTACCAATGAGGAGAGATATGAAATCTATTTGAAACCGAGATCTTCGGTACCAATTGTCGTAGATTTTACTAGTTAAGATAGCTGTAGCGAGAAATGATGACATGGTGGTTTGATTTTGATTGCTGAACCGTCGAGAGTGGCACACTTGGGTTTGATACAGAGTAGTAAGGACTTGTTTGCTACTTGACGAGTAGTGTTAATTGCTGAAAACTCCTTCATAGTGTAATGGACCATTATGTAGAGGAAAGGACACAGGTTGTGATACAGACTGATTAATCCTTTGTGGGTCTACCTAATAATTGCCGGCAATGTTTGGTTTGCTGTTAACACCTCATTACTCTCAGTTGTCCTTTTCTTTTTCCCTTTTTTTCCTGTTTTTATTTTGTGACATGATCATGAACCTTTTTAGGTAGTCATAGTGGTCAATTGAACCAAATCATTATCTTGGAGTTCCGTCGACAAATTCTTACCCTTATGTAGATTAGAATTTGTGATTACTTCTTGTTTGATAAATACCACTCTTGACATCTTCATGACCTGTCGCGTGGAATACTACATTTACAGATGCTACATAAACCCCTGCGAGAGGCAGGGTGCAGAGATGAAATACTAGCTAGTAGTTCGGACCAAAACAAAGCCCTTCGGAAACAAAAGGATAGTTAATAATACTTGTCGAAAACAAGCAATCTTCGAGGTTGGTTTGATAATGACGTATTTGTCCATGCATAATACTACTAGTTAGCACTATTTCTATTCATATGGTGAATAGTCGTATGTTTATCCTTCTTAAATTTACATGAGAGTGAAGAAGTATATATGCAATTTCAAATAGTTATCCATGTCATATGGTAATCATCCTTCTTGTTGTCAATTTGTTTGGGCTAATCGTAAGATGCTTTTTGAGAAAGCTTGATCTGCCTTTTTCATTCATGCCCATCTAACCATTCTCGTATTGAACAGGGAAGTTGATGGAAATGACATGCCGAATGTTAGGCTCAGTGGGACTTGGACGGCGTTTGGGCACTTGCTTATGAGGGACTCACCATCTCGGGCTGACACTTAGGCATCACACGAGACCAACAGGTTCACCTACTTTGCCTCATAAACTAAGAACTACATATTTTTACGTCTTTGATTGATTGTCTTCATTTGATCATCATTCTCATATCATCAGTTGATTTCCTACTTTGCAGCCTTTATTGCATTATTATTGGCCTTGTTTCCTTGTTATACTGGTACTACCATAAAACAATGCCTACTTTTCAAGAAAGTTTTGTATGATTGAGGTTCAAAAGATCAGTGTGCATTTTGCTTTGGCGTTAAGGCAGCATTAGCTTTTCCCTTATCCTGCTTTTTCTCAAGTCTTTAAGAAGAGTTATTGGCATGGATGGTGATATATTGCCGCACTTGAAAGATTCATTGGAACTCACTTTGAGGTTGTTTCTGTTTGGTGCCCTTTCAATATCGCCTTGCACATTAAGCATAAGTCTCCTTGACTTTTTTTTTTCTTTTTTCTTTCTTTTTTGGGGGAAACTTTAATTGGAAATATGTTAGGCGACGAACCCTGTTTTTTTCATTGATAAATTCCAAAATACCAACCTCAACCCGCTTCATTCTTTTATCCACTCGAATTTACCCATGAAAAGAACAGACCCACACATATTGAAAAAAATAAAGTTGCCTTTTCGTGATTAATTACATTAAGGCTACGGACATCTGATCCTTGTCAAAGATAGGACTTTAGTATTTTTAGTATGGTTGATTTTTATAGGAATTAGCCTGACTAAATTTCTCGTATATTTTATGAGGAATTTTTTTTATGAGGATCACCCCATGAGATTGGTATACTTAAAATTTTCTATTTTGTTTGCTGCAGATGTAAAATTGAAGGAAAAAATGGACAGCTCCAGATGATCCTTGCAGTAGATGGTGATGTTAATAGACTTTTCCCCCCTTTTTTTTTTGGGTTCTTTTTCGGTGAACCATATTTTACAACAAGTCCAAGTCTCCACCCCAGAAGAGAGAGAAGGTGCTGCTGCTGTAGTTATGAATGTATACAGTGAAATGTATTTTTTTAATTTTTAATTTTGGTTTTTTTAATTTTTATTTTTGTGGGTGAAGGTGAAGGGTGGTGTCGGTGGTGGTGGGAAATTAATTTTGTGTGAATTAAATGAATTGAGGGGAGGTGTTGGTGGGGGGCAAAAGTAGGGCACCTTTGCCTTTGCCTTTGCCTTTGGCATGACCCCACCCTACCCTACCCTTTTTTCATAATATAATAAACAAGTTGGCAAAGCACAGATAATTGTGAATTTCAATAAAAAAAATTGATTCTTTTGTGTTTATATTATATATTTTATATTTTTTTCTGTTTCTGCTCTTCTATTATGTTTTTAATTTTGTTTTTAATTGTTTTAAGATTGAGGGTAATATGTCTTTGTCTTTGTCCAGGCAGTCCCAGATATGACAGGCTGTAGCATGAAAAATATTCGTTGGATTTCTTTGACTTTTTAAATAATTAAAAACTGTTGTTTGCTGTTACACTGTTATTTTAATCAGGGCCCGCCTTCATTTTTTTTTTCTTTTATCCATGATTAGGCCTGTCCTTTTTGTACGTAAATTATAGTAAATAAAAGAATAAAGTAGATTAAAATATATTAAAATAAGTTAAAGTGAATTAAATTTTTTTACGTAATAAATTAAATTTAATTAAAATAATAAAAATAGGTTGAAGTGGGTTGAGTTAGGTTAAAGTTAATATTTTAAAATTAACCGATAAAAAGAACATAGCCTAAATCTGACCAGACATTGACCCATGAAAGTGCAGGCCCTGCAAACCTGAAATGAGATTTGGTTAATTATCGCGGTATTATTTGCAAGTTGTGCGTTTACAACAATGACAAGATAATAATAAGATGTGAAGAATAAAAATCATATAACCATTCAGCAAGGAGAATGTATCTAAATACAAGTACTTTAATTATCGCCATTCAGCAAAGGGAAGAAAAATATAGCTAATTGTTCAAAAATTATTTTAACTAAAAGTTTAAGTTGATGGTTAGAGGCTGAGGAATAGGTTTATATTGGGAGTTTTTGGTAAATAGCTTTTTGGTCAAAAAGAGTCCTTTTGACCAAGATTAACCGTTTGACCAAATAAAAAAATTAATTTGGTTGTTTGGTGAAAAAGTTTTTTAAACGAACTTTTTAGGTCCAAAAAACTAATTTGAAAACACTAATTCCATAAGCTTTTTAGAAGAGTTTTTTGAAGAATTAACACTTTATCTTACAACCTTATCAGAAACAATTAATTTTACTAAACGGTTTTTCAACAAATAGCTGTTTGCCAAACAGGACCATTTTAATACACCCCCTCACGCTTGAGCTGGAAGCGTGGTTGCTGCAAAGACCCCCTACTTTGCGGTAATAAATAAATATGAGGCTGGTGAGATTCGAACTTGAGACCTCTCGGTTTAGAAAAACTCTAATACTATGTTCAAGAACGATCTCAACCAAAAGCTTTAGATAATAGTTGACGGTTCAGGAATAAGTTTATACTCTAACACTACTGACAACCGTGTTATATCGGGTTTTGAATTTGTGTTTTATTTTAAGGGTTTTGTAGTATTTCCAAAGTCCATGCACTTACAACTAATTTTGGTTTGTGGGGAGAGAGTTTTTTTTTAAAAAAAAAGGATTATAAATGACTCTTGTTTAGAAGTTAAATCATATTTTTTTTATTAAGAATATTTTAGATCCTGACATGAATAAATTGACTCATTGACATAAAATATTGGTTTAGGACTTACACAGCAAGGGTCATGATGTTGGTCTCACTAAAAATGGGTCACGTATGCCTAATCTCATACAGTAATTTCTTGTGTTTGGGAAACGGCATACTTAAAGCCGGGTTACCGATATTATATCAATCGTTGTATTCGAACCCCATCAGAATATATCGAATTTGTGTACCATTATATTGGTGATCGGAAAAAAAAAAAAGTTGCTGAAACTATTAATGAAATTACATTGACGCATTTTACTAGCATGACATATCTCTTGTGAATTTGACATGAAAACAAATTAACTTTGTAAAAAGAAAAAGGGCAGCCTAACCTGACTTTGTCAGTGGTTAATTTCATGGCTCGAACCCGTGACCGGACCTTTTGGTCACACGGAGACAACTTTACCGTTACTCTAATGCTCCCCTTCAAAGTATACAAGCATCATGCGTTCACATAGGGTTCGGGGAAGGGCCCCACCCAAAGAGGTGTATTGTAGGCAGTCTAATCTGACTTTGTCAGTGACTGATTCCAAGACTCGAATCCATGACCTTTTGGTCACATGGAGACAACTAAATAGTTTCCAAGTAAATAGTTTTGTAATCTCAAATTGAGGTCGTATCTGCCATGACCGCAACTAAATTCCCATGCCATGCCATGCCATGCCAAGCCAAGCCAAGCCAAAATCCAACGTGCTTTTGTTTTTGTAAACACCGGATTAGATATCAGGTTTCTTCTACTCCATTGTAGAAGACAAGGAGGGCATGATGTGAAAGTATTTGTTAAATGCATGGGGTGTGCCTTGTCAACTTTGTGAAGCCAAACTGGCATTCAATTGCACTCCTAAATTTGTAGGCCCATACACCAGGCTAGACCCAACAAAATTGTCCAGAAATTCGAAACTCGAATCGAATGATCTGCCATATCTGAAATACGCTTACTCGAAAGTGGACCCGTAACTCAAATTGACCCGAAACTCGAACCGAACGATTCGAACCCATATCCGAAATACGCTCACTTGAAAGTGGACCCGTAACTCAAATTGGCCCGAACCGAACCATACCCGACCCGAGTTGCTTGTTTTTGCACGACAGGCGTATTAGACCAAAAATTGTTTGACCCAAACCAAAATTCACCCTACCCAAACCGAACCGACCCAAAATATAATTATCCCGATCCAAACTTAACCCAACTCGTACCCAAATCAAATGACCCATTTCCCAGGTCTACACCAGATCTCCTCAGGTTTTGTCCATGGTTCACACAATCACACATATCCTTTCATCAAGAATCAATTTGATTATGATGTCTATGTTCTGCACTGTACGTGGATTAAGAAAAAATGTTGTCTAAGTTCTACGTACTTTCACTTTATAAAGTATATTTATCAGTCTCTAATCATTAGTTTAGAGTATGAGGAAATAAATCTCTATGCAGGTTAAACGTAATTCTGATACATTTGATCCCTTAAAAGATAACTCTTATGCGACCCTTCAATATTTGACCACAGTCTTTAGAATATACATTTGATGGCAACAAAATCGAAGGTAAAGAAAAAGTGTTAGAAGGTTATTAGACAATGCAAATACGAGCTACAGTATTATCTGATACCGCACGATTCAATTCCGATCCTAGCTATGCCACCACTTCTCGAGTATTGATTTGTATTCATCAATTCATGTGTGCTGATGATTAGTTGAAAAGAACAACCCACTAATCTACGTACAATCTAATGGAATAAGCCTCGAATGCAATTTGACAGTAACATTGATATGCGAATTTGGCAAAGATTAGTTTCCCTACAATAAGTTACTAGTGACAGCCAATGGACAATGGCGCAAAGATGCTAACTACTCATTGTTGGTTGTTCACTTGAAAAATCAAATAAAATTCATTCAGTAATCAATATACATACATGCAAAAGTGAGAAGAAATAAAGGGGAGAACAACTGCATGAAGACAAATACCTCTGTCGACATTAAAGTAAGAGATGGGGAAAAAGATTAGTTGGGCAATTGAGGACCAAAAGGTCCAAAACCAATAAAACAAAGATCTATTCTTGCTCATCACATAAAAATTAGAGTTGGATAATATATCAGTTCGGATTAGGAGTGAGCGGGATCGGGTATCTGGTTGAAATTTTAGGAATCGGAATCGGAACTAGTTGGAATCGGGTCCTAGAATTTGGACACCCGATTTGTAAATAATTTTTTTTTTTTGGGTTTTCATTTTCCCCTTAATAAAATAGGGAGAGTGAGGGATTGAAAGAAGTTGAGAACACATATCTGGATTCAAATTCCTAAAAATCCAATTATAAGGCTAAATTAAATATGAAATAAGCGGTAAAGAAGATTCATATATTTTAAAATAAACTCAAAGAATTGGAGACAATATTTTTCAAAAGCCCATAAATCAAGATTACAAAACGAACAAGAGACCTAAAAATTATTTTTAATTTCAACTAAAACAGAGAGAGAAAGAGAGGGAAATCATCAAAATAATATGAAAACAAACATGCAGTGAGCAAGGGGGCTCATGAGGAGAAGAGTTAAAGTTTGAAGAACGAAATCCATAGCGGTTAAGATACGTAAAAGTAAGTTGTGGGATAAATTGAAAGCAAAAAAAAAAACAAAAAAAAACAAAGGGTTAAATTGAGGTGGTTATAACCAAGTCCTCGATTTTGGAACTGGTCCCAGAACCGGTCTAACCGGGTCCGGGTCTGTACTCGCCGGGTCCAAACCGGTTTTGGGTCCGGAACTGGGTACCTGACTTTATTGCTCACCCCTAGTTTTGATTGACCCATTTAATAAATTGGTCAATTTTGTGTCATTCTTGCAAATTGTTTAGATCCACTCAAAATTGAAAAATAACATGTTTTTAAGCTAAACGGTCAAATTGTGTCAACTTAGGGTCGAAATCGGTTTGATTCGTGTCGGGTTCAGGTTTCCCTCAATAACTTCGAGTCGTGTTATCGTGTCGCGTCAAACTTTTCTAACTCTAATGAAAATTTTGAACATGCGAGAGCCCAAGAAATTTCTTCTTCCTCTTCCCAAAATCTTTAAATTTTATTTTCCCTCCATATTTTGGTGCCCAACCCTTTTTACTTCAAGTTAGGTATGGTCAATAAATCGAGGCCCCACTAGACCCAATCCTAAAAATGAGGGTTAGTGTCGTCTTTTTTTGCATCTGACACGCCCCGATACTCAAATTAAGGGTATCCGATCATGATGAGGGTTGGATGTAGATAGAAGTTTTTACTCTCTGACTCGATTTGCTAGCCCTCACTATTTTAAGGAACCAGAATTTAAAATCAAAACAAAAGACCTTGGGTTTCATTTGTTCAAAGTATTTTAAACTTGTATTTTCTCATCTTCTCAATCCGAACAAGACCAAAAGCTCACATTCTCTCTACTTTTTTTCCTTCATATTTTTTTCTTTAATTTTTCTTTTTATCAAATTTTATATGGACTAAATGGACCCTAAAGTAAGAGATCGGCAAAAAGAATAGTTGAGCACTTGAGAACCAAAACCCATAAAACAAAGATACATTCCTGTTCTTCAATTGAAAATTGAACATTTGAGAACCCAAAAAGTTTCTTCTTCCTCTTTTGAAATCTTAGATTTTGTTTCCCCTCTGGATTTTGACTTCCAACCCTTGCTCACTTGAAATGATTCCATTTCCATTTTGCAAAAAGGGGTAAAGAAGGAAAAGAGAAAAAGGGTAAAGAATCAAAGGTAATTTCAAATGCATGCTTATTTGATTTTATGTGTGATGTTTGTGTTCAGCAGTCTATGATTTTAGGGTATCACTATTTTACAGAAATAATTTTTAAAAGTTCATATTTTGAAAATGTATTTTCAGGTGTCTACTATTTTAGTAAAACTAATTTACAAGGGCTAATATTGGTGGAGAAAATAATTTTAGAGCCTTTTTATTTCAAATTCAACCCCAACCTTTCTAAGATTTATGCTTTTGACCCAAAATAAGGTAATAAGTGCAAATACTCTAATTTTGGGGGTTTTAGAAAAGTATGCTTGTTTTAATATTTAAACTCCTTATAATGACTTTACGGGTACCAACTATCACAAGCTAAATATAATATTGTCTATAATTATAGGCCCCTCATGCTCAACAAACATAACAAAATTTAAGTGGGAAATTTTTATCATTACCTAAACTTAATCGACGCTGGACCCTGACGTTCCTCTAACTTCTAATTTATAGAGATGGGTAATATCAACCGCATCTTTAGATCACACACATCGTAGATTCATTTTGTTTTCTACATCATACCGTAGTCACTAATCAAGTTTTTATATTTTTAAGGATGGTGAAACTTTAATAAGAAAATTATACTATTTGAGACGCAAGTTCGATTGAATAACATTCGCTATTATATACTTTTTTTACTGAAAGCTTGAAGGTGAAAATATTACAATAGAAAGATTCAAGAAGGACTTAAAGAGTTAAGATCATCAGATGGGTGGATACTGAAGGTGAAAATATTACAATGGAAATATTAAAACATCACTCATATAAGATAAGTTTCTCTACAAAAAAGAAAGTAACAATTTAGTGGACATTTATACTTAGATTGACTCTCTGATGAGTGGATGTTGAAGATTATGAAGTTAATATGTCATTCAACCCTGTGTTATGTTAGCATCTCAAAAACCTTGTTGTCTTATGACATTGTGATTAAAAATTTATGCCTTACATTTTTTTTAATGGATTAAAACTGAAGATTTATTAATTATCAGTCAATCTAATTGTGAGCTTGAGGTGCCACTAATGTAGAGTAACCCATGAAGGAGGTTTGGAAAAATAGGTAATCAATCAAAGTTAGTCAACATCAAATACTCTCGAAAAAAGAGAATATTTCAATGAATGATCGAGGATTAATGATATCTTTCATAAGTGTCTTAGATATCAACTCCTTAAAGAAACTTGAATCAATATTTATATCACAGACTACAATCCATGACACTTGGGTCGGCTGGCTTGTTTGGGAACTTAGAGGGGTTGGATGAGCAATTCAATTGACCATAGAAAAAAACAAGCCCTCAAATCTGGCCTGGGCATTGTTGGCCTATGTTGCTAAGCCCTAATTCTTCAAGGGAGGTTCCAAAGCCCTAAACCCTTCACTGCCCTCTTCTCTCCTACTCTGCAAATTGTCTCTCTCTCTCTCTCTCCGTCGGCCGACGCCGACACGCCGTTCACCGCCGACAGGGCTCCGACGACACCTGTTTTGCTGTCCTGTCAGGATTTGTAAGTTTACTAGGTTTAATTAACTGTAATTTGTAGGTTAATTTGCCTTTGTAGTTTAATTTGTGATTTTAATTTGGTAATTTCAACTCTAGAGATGTTTTTTGCGTTTTTCGTTGATGCATTTTTGACGGCTTCGAGATCGAGAGGTATGTGCATATGTCCGCTTTTCCTTTTGCGTCTTCTTCCTCATCGTCTTCGTCTTCATTTGTGAACTGTTGGTGTAAAGTTTCTTCAGTTGGGTAATCGACAATGAGGTGGCAAAGCCAGTTGCGATGCTTAATCAACGTTTTTGGGAAAAGGGTTGAGCAAAATTTAGCTGGGAATGGCAATTTTCGGAACCTTCATACTGGGTCTCAAACTCCAATTCGTAACTTTGGTATGCATATTGATCTCAATCTTATTTCCAATGAAGTATAAGTGTCTAACTGAGCAACATTTTCTCTTTTTGGTGCTTGGAAGCGCATGGATTAGGATTGCAAATTGTTTCAATTATATTCACATTTCTTGTTAAATGGCGTTCTTTTGAGCCCATAATCCTGTGCATTCATGTTTTGATGGGTTATTTTTTGTGGGTTTCAGTTGAATCAAGGGGATTGAAATTACCTTTTGAAAATGCACCAAGGCCTCTGCATCATTACTTCCAACAAATGGTAAGCATGCTGTGCTTGTTTAAATTTTATATATTTGCTAGTAGAGTCTCAAATTCCGTGCTTTATTGATTTGTAATGGAATTGAAAACATGTTGATCGTTGGAAGTTTGTTGCATTTATCTGAAGCTGTTGGTGGCTATGTAAATGTGGACAAAGCTACGAGTAGTTGGCACAATTTTGGGTTCAGTCACTCGACCTAGCTAATTTTTGGAATTTGCATTTTTCAATTTTTCTTCCCAAATTTGAGATGATTATAATTCCATCCTAGTAGTATAGATTCGTGCTTTGCACAGTGCATTTTAATAATAAAAATACTTTTCAAGATAAACTCTTATTTTGTTAAGTGTGAGATGAAAAAAATCTAAACAATTCCTTGAACAAATATACCTAAAAATTGTGAATTGTGAGATGTGCATGAAGTACATAGAGTTCGAGCATAACTTGGATGAAATCCTTGCAGACGGACTTGATTGTGATTCCTTGTGCTTAGCACTTCAAAAAGAAAATAAAAGAAAATGACGAAAAACATAATTGACAATAGATTAACTGATAAAAATATCTGCAACGAATATATCTCAATTTCTTGTAAGTTTATCATTACAATTTAAACTTCTTAATTTCAATATCAATATACCATGTAAGATGCGATAATACAATAAGATGTTGACTGCTGTCTCTTGCTAAGCCCTTACATACCCTGCAAAATTATATATACCCTGCAAACTTATACATAACCTGCAAAATTAAGTAACCCAAGGAACCCAAAACTATCATTCAATCAGTCATTGAAACCCTGTACCTGAAAATCTTGTACCATTGGTAATGTTCTGCATTTGGATGTCAGCATCCCCAAATTTTTCAGCAAAAAATGAGGAAACAGCATCAGTTGGCTTTGTAAGGTCATGTTTTGCATTGCTTTGCCAATTTTTAGAGATGGTGAAAAATAACAGCTGACAAATACAGAATATAGAAAAGGCTTGTGAGCAACATAAACCTGATAAATAGGGTGCAATGAATGATTCTGACATGGAACCAATAAGTAGGGTGAACAATGAATGATTCAAGGCTGAAGCATACATATCTTAAACGCCCTAGGGGACATAATCAGTCTAAAAGTGAAACAATCTGGTCAGCAAAAGCTAAGTATACTGTCTAATAACACAGATATTCGAGTGGCATCACATTGGTATAGCAATGGCTATGGAAAAGGTGCTTCAGAAAGATCAGAAAGTGAGAGATTACAACACCTGTACTTCACCATGAATACTAGACGCCAATGCCAATTATTATTCCTTGTCAGTCTAAATTGTTGAGTTTGAACTTGTCTTGTCGTGCTCTAACCAATCTATTCACTCTCTAGAGCAAAAGGAGGAAAAAAAAAGGGAAGAAAAAAATGCTAGGCTTTCTCAGATGATCTTAGTCCTTAGCAGCAACCACTCAATGCCTCTGATGTTACATATAGTTCCTCCTCATCAAGTTAAATATGTTTGAGTAAGAGAAACAATTGACATATAGGTGGGGAATTTCAGCCAACCAATCCTTTTGATAATGGAATTGGTAGGAAGAATGATCTTAAGATCTCTCAGTTAAAAAGAATGGAATTAATATCTCTAGAAAGGAGGGAAGGAGCAAAGAATCCTTCATGCAGAATTTTCTTGATGAAGCTGAATCAATTGCTATAGAGATGAAGAAAATCCTTCAATTGAGGATTGTCAAAGTCTCAACCAAAAAAGAAAAAAAATCATTTCAACTTATCAAAAAGGAGGGGAAAAAGTACCAATAAGGCAATAACATAGCCCATCATTGAAAATTCTACTAGTTGAAACTTGCCTAAAAATTATAGAAAGAAAACAAATTCAAGAAGAACCAAATCATAGGTTATGAATCAAAACTAATGATGCCCCAAGATTCAATTCTTTTAAACAATAGATTCAAGTAGAATCAAATCACAAGACATCTGGTTAGAACATATCAACTACACAATATCTAACCCACTCTAGTGTATTGCAACTACATAAATGAGAACCCCCCCCCCCCAAAAAAAACAAATAATAAAACCCTGAGCATTCAAAGCTTGAGCATCCAATATGAACAATTGTCCTTGCTTAGACGAAATAGACCCCGAAACGTCAGCTTAAATGTGTAGCGCTGAACATCAACGAGCTCAATTGGTTAAATTGAATGTGTATAACTTACATGCGTTTTAATACTCCTTACCATGTTCCCAACATTGACATATCACATAAGTGTAGGTATTAAAAAAACATAAATTTAGATCCAAAACGGAAATAGCTCGCAATGGGGTGTCCTAGCATAGATGAAATATACTAAAATTTGCCTCACAAAACATAATGAGTTAAGTTTTGTGCACACTATGATATAATGAAAACTAAGGATGCTTTACAATAAAATATGTTCCTCTCTATCTCGTTAATCAGGCGTTGAAAATAAAATATAAATCATGCAGGCAAATACTGAAACCTGCTTGTTTCCCCAAACAATTTGATCACACCCTGCCATGCCTTGCCTTCTAGCACATGATGTAGCCATCATAGGACCTCTCTTCCCAACTTTCAATGATAGTAAAGGGTTTGATTTCAAAATACATAAATTTGAAGGTCTTTTAGTAAAATGAATGGCCTAGAAGAGGATTAGTAGTAGCCAATATCCGGCTGGCAGATTATGCATTGAAATTATTGGAGTGCACATTGATCAATTCAAACCTTAGTGCATAAATTAAAATTTAACAAATATTTTGGAAATAGATAATAGTATGGAGAAAAAATGATTTGTCTTGAAAGATTATATGCAGTCATATCACTTGGAAGCCTAATCTCTTCCTAGTAATCACATGATAGGATGCCATTCTTCTCAACAGTGAGATGATGTATAATGAACATGTACTTTCCAGAGCCCCTATGTGCTTCCTAGCTGTTTGATCGGAAACTTCACATGGAAAAGTTATAAATTCCGAATAAAACGAACATATCAAAATGTTTATATTAAAATACAGGCACAAAGTTGCTAAATTATTGTGATGCCTTCGTGATCCAGCTTACGTTGTGCACATAAATTAACCAGAAAATCAAGAGAAGAATCCTTCTCAAATTATCAAAATTAACCAATCAACTAAAACCTGAACTCAGTAAAGCGGAAGGCAGAAAACAGAAAACAAAAATGAGATGAAAGTGGAAATATATCATCTTTGTAAAGTAGATACCTAGAATCCAACTGCCAAAAAACCACACTTGAATCAAAACCCTTTCGTCCTCCTCTTCTGGTTCTTGCAAAGTAGGATATGTCCTTCTAACTGCATGTTCCGAAAAACATGAGATATCCAATCAATATTCAGTTGAATATTGCGTCAAATGCTCGAAGATCAAAGAACAAGATGAAAAATTCTTGCTACGGATGACAAACATATGTTCAGATAAATGATGCGTGAATTACTCCTTGACCAATAGTGGGAGGCAAATCCCATTTTATTTTCCATTCGGAGAGGTGAGCGAAGAGAAAAAGAAAGGAGAAAGAAGGCGAGGGAGACGTGGGGAGTTTGGGAGTCAGGAGATACTTGAGGGAGTAGGACAGTCTTTGAGATGAAGTTGTCTGTTATAACTGCTGAGTGTGGACAAACGTGGTTGATATTATGTTTATTACAGATGTCAGAGTGTCAGTAATTAGACTGCTGAGATTAAAGAAAATTCGCAAATTATGGGAGTGCAATATTTGACGGCTACAAAAATATTGTTATTGTGTTTATTATAGTTGTCAGAGTGTCAAGGTATTTGATACAAGTCCAAGTAAAGCTGAAATCCTCATAGTGTAGATTCATACCAGTGTAGAAGCACAAGACTTTTCATTCAGTCAGGTGGTTCTGTTCAAAATTTCAGGGAATATCCACTTCAAGGATGTCACTTTCAGATTCAACCTCTGATGCAACACCAGTCTCCTCGCCATTGATCCCTATATCAGCGCACAAGGCTGGGAAGTCTGAGAGCCCAATAGAAAACCAGGCAATGAAACCGAAGCCTGATAAGGTCCAAGCTGTTCTGAAGGGAATAAAACAGGTAATGCTCCCCCTGAGAAGTTCAAAATTCATTCATGGTTCCTTTCCTCAGTGTTTATTTGTAGAAAGTGTATTCTGAAGATGTACATACGTTTCATTTTTCATATATTTGGGTTATCTGAGGACTCCTCCGTCCTTGAACAGGTGGCGTCACCAGTTGATCCTCTTGTGAAACATCATAGTTTGTTCTTAATAATAACTGTCTTATTGGAAACTGACCATGTGCTCTACATAGATGACATCTCCAAGGTTTGGCTTTGGTGATTGAATTGCTTTCTGGGGGTCATGCTACGAACTGTCTAATGTTTCCTCTCTTGTTGCTTCCAGAGCCCTAAAAAGGTGAATTTGGTTGCTGCATTGGTCCGTGGAATGCGTGTAGAAGATGCATTGTTGCAGCTGCAAGTGACTGTGAAGAGGGCTGCAAAAACTGTCTATCAGGTTATCCACTCTGCACGTGCAAATGCTGTTCATAATCATGGCTTAGATGCAGACCGGCTTCTAGTTGGTAAGTCAACATGGGAAGTGATTCCTCCATATAATTTCTGAATGCAATGAGTGTTCTTGGGAACTGGAAATGATTGTGCACTGGTGAGGGAGGGATTGGATTTATAATGTTGGCTGTGTTTGGGAGTTTATGAAAAAGATGAATATAGAGGCAAGAATTTTGAAGTTTAATCAGAGTATGGAATAAGATTTAGTGTGTTCTCTACTTCTCTTATATTCAAGATGAAAGGTTTAGAAAAGATAAGAGAGCAGATGATTGGTGACCATTAAGATTCCTTGTCAATAGTCTTCGTTACTCTTAGAACACAGAAGTATGCCAGGAAGGCGATTACAGTAACAAACCCTCGATCCCGCATTTACTGTCTCTTTACTCCCTTTCTAAACATCGAATTAAGTGGAGTTCTGCAAGGTTAAACAATGGGGGTAAAGAGCGGGGGGGGGGGGGACTGGGAAAGTAACCACCTAGTATTGCTCCTTACCCTCCAAATAAAATTCCAAACATGGTTAATGGTGTCAGGGATCTAATGTTCCGTAGCTCCTTTTCCCCTTTCCAAATTTAGAACAATTTGCTAGCCTACCTTTGGAGGTGGCAGTACTAATGTTGCACGTTGTTCGAAACGAAGGTGCCAACCACCCCTACAACACACATTTGCTTTGCTTAGTATCTATGTTACTTGGACCAGGACATACCTATGTTGAAGGGTCGAGTGTCTGACGGAGGTGTCGTGTCAGGCTCGGCAATTTCTTGAGAAATTTTGTACAATTTTGGTCTAAAATGAAGGGAAAGTGTCCGTTCGTACGTCCGAGTGTCGAGTGTCCGACACTGGTACTTGAGGCAGAATGAAGAGTTAAAGAGTAACATAGCGTGGTATTGTTGTCATGCAATAAGGACGACTGTAACAAGGCTCAGCTTATGATAATTATGCATTTCTGCTTATTTTTGGCAGCTGAAGCATTCGTTGGCAAAGGATTTTATAAAAAGAGATTGCGCTACCATGCCAAAATGAGACATGGGATAGAGATGAGGCCAGAATGTCGGCTGACAGTAGTGGTAAGGGAATTGACTGACGCAGAGGAAGCTGAAGTCGCAAGACTCAGAGTCAGCAATTTCAAGAAGCTGACTAAACGGGAGAGGCGTCTGATCCCTCATAAGCTTATCGAGAGTACACCAGTCTGGGGGAGGAAGAACAAAGCAAGTAGTCAAACAACACCCATTATGGCTTGATCATCCTTCCCATTCTATAATCCCTTCTGTTTTCAAGAATTTTCTTTATTATTAGCTGAAATTTGGCTACTTGGAACATAAATGTTTCCAAGGTTACCTACAATTTCATGTTTGATTGTATACATTTTGTCATAATTACCATGTAAACAATTTTGACTGTCTGAAAAGCTCGCCCAAAACATCCACACTTAGGTGAATTCCATTTGCCCCGTTTGCCTGGGAGTGGAGCTGGCGAGAAGACAAGGGAGAAACATGATCATATTTATCAGGCATCGCGACTCAGCTTGGTCCATCGGCTTGTTTTGTGCGGAAGATCTCAACTCCCAGATAATCCAGTTCGCCTTAAACAGCAACATGAGGTTTTCCGATCTTTATACGGATGGTTGAAATTTGAGGAAACCGAGTAAAAGTGGTGGTAGCAATTTGATGAGCTACAGACTCCAACAGATTGCGTGGTGCTCCCTCGACTACTACTTTCACTTTCCTGGGTCATTTTGCACAACACAAACGAGGCAAATGGAGTTGGTAAAAGTCACTTGTCGGTTCTCTCTTGTTTGCTCGACTCCGGTTGGTATCAGATCAGATCATTTCAGCATTGGTTGATGGAATATTTGAGTTGAGTCCCGGTTATTCGCCTTTCCTTTACTAGCATACAGAGAAAGAAGAAAAACCAACTGGTTGCTCACCTGTAAATGTCAGTATAACTTACAGTCCCGGTGATCATTTGATGAGGCAGAATTCTGCCCTTGGACCTTTTCGACGAGGCCCGAGAAATATCACCCAACGTCGTATGTCTCATATAACAAGTAGTTACACGATTCATGAAACTCGGTATCACTTCATTAACTGAAGTTCATGCATAAAATGTCGATCGACCAACTTGAAAAGCCTGTAATGTGCATACACCTCATAGCACCATTATGAACCGCGCAACACAGAGATTCCATGAAAATAGTAAGAAATTAACACAAGTTATAACAATTTTCCAGCTTATCCTATCTCACCAAAAGAGAAGGAGAAAAAGAAAAAGAAGAAATCAGTGTAAGATAAACCTTGGTAAGACTGGGGAAACAGAGAACATAGAAGATAGAGAGAGAGAAGCACAAACTTTGGAGAGAGAAAAGTTGTGGTCATACCAACGTGGAACGGATGGAGGCGGAGAGATGAGTTTTCTAGAGTTGGACAAAACTGACCCGATACGATTACTGACCCAAAACCGACACGAAGTTAAGTGGGTTTTGGTGTAAATTTTCAACCTGCTTAATTAAATCAGTTGACACGTTAAACCCGTTTAATTAAATGAGTTAGGTTTAGGTCAATATCGTCGACACGAAAAAGTATATATCTAACTCGTTTAATTAAATTGGTTAAAGAAACCAACTCATTTTTTCATTTATCATTTATCCGTTTATCTTTTTATTAGACAACTAGGATTTGGCGGACCAACTGGTCGAAGTGAGGTGTAAGAGCGATCGGATTATGGCCATTAAGGTTTTGGTGAGTTCAGTTTTCGTGAACGTGGTGAGTGTGTATGCGCCCCAGGTAGGCCTGCCGGAGGAAACTAAGAAGCTCTTCTGGACGGACCTAGATGAGGTCACCCAGGAGGTACCTCAGAGCGAGAAACTGTTCATAGGAGGAGACTTTAACGGCCATATCGACGTTGAGACAGCGGGATATGATGGGACCCACGGGGGCTTCGGTTTCGGATAAAGGAATGCGGGCGGGGTCTCGGTGCTGGACTTTGTGGTGGCCTTTGATTTGTTGGTGGCCAACTCCCTCTTCAAGAAGAAGGAGGATCACCTAGTGACCTTCAAGAGCAGTTCTGGCAAGACCCAGATTGACTTCTTCCTAACGAGGAAGAAAAATCGGAGATCGTGCAAAGACTGCAAAGTGATTCCCAGTGAGCTGTTGGGAACTCAACATAGGTTGCTGGTTTTAGATGTAGAGTTCAAGTATCCAAAGAGGTCGAAGATGAGAGCCGAAGAACCCAGAATTAAGTGGTGGACCCTCACAAAGGAGAAGGCGGTGTTAATAGCAGAAAGAATAGCTGAGGAGAGAGCTTGGAGGAGGGCAGAAGATGCTGACTTGATGTGGGATACTGTGGCGGTTTGCATCCGGAGGTCGGCTAAGGAAATCCTAGGTCTTTCCAGGGGAGGCAGAAACAGGATGGAGGGCGCTTGGTGGTGGAATGAAGAGATAAAACAGAAGGTCAAGGCAAAAAAAGAGGCTTACGCGGAGTTCATGAGCAGCAGTTCGGAGGACGAGAGGGAGCAAAAGAAGATTGGATACAAGGCAGCCAAGAAGGTAGCCAGAAAGGCGGTGGCAGTAGCAAAGAGTCAGGCGTTTGATAGATTGTACCATAATTTGGGGACGAAGGAGGGGGGAAAAGGAGGTTTTTGGACTGGCTAGGGTGAGGGAAAGGAAGACTAGGGATTTGAGAGTGGTAAGGTGTATCAAGGACGAAGAGGGTAAGGTGTTGACTGAGGATGTCGAAATTAAGGAAAGATGGCAAAGGTTCTTTGTTAAACTCCTTAATGGGGACGGGGGGGAGACGACTGTAGCAGGAGCGGAGAGTGTAGCGATCAACGGGTGGGCGTCATGATAACAAAGGAGGAGATTAGGGAGGCCTTGAAGAAGATGGCAAAGGGGAAGGCTTTGGGCCCGGATCAGATACCAGTGGAAGTTTGGAAGTATATGGGGGAAGTGGGTCTAGAGTGGCTCACAGAGCTTTTCAATGTTATTTTCAGGACTGCCAAGATGCCCACAGAGTGGAGGGCCAGCACAATCATCCCATTGTACAAAAACAAAGGGGATATCCAAGACTATAATAACTTTAGAGGCATCAACCTGCTCAGCCACACTATGAAGCTGTGGGAGAGGGTGATTGAGAGAAGGCTGCAAGTGGAAGTTCAGATTTCAGAGAACCAATTTGGTTTCATGCCAGGCAGGACGACCATTGAAGCGGTCTACCTCCTCCGAGGGCTCATGGCCTTGTTCAGGGACAAAAAGGTGGGTTTACATATGGTGTTTATTGACCTTGAGAAAGCGTATGATAGAGTTCCAAGGGGGGTTTTGTGGAAGTGTTTGGAACAGAAAAGGGTGTCGCCCGCGTACATTCGTGTTATTAAGGATATGTACGAGGGAGGACGGACGAGTGTTAGGACTCCGGGAGGGGTCTCAAATGACTTTGCTATTAGTTTGGGCCTGCATTAGGGCTCCGCTTTAAGCCCGTTTCTTTTCACATTAGTGCTGGACGAACTCACGAGAGAAATGCAGGTCGAGGTGCCTTGGTGCATGTTATTTGCAGATGACATCGTTCTTATTGATGTGACCAGGCAGAGGGTAAATGACAGGTTGGAGAGTTGGAGGCATACGCTGGAGGCTACGGGTTTTCGGTTGAGTAGATCGAAGACGGAATACCCCCACCATTATTTCAGCGGGAGGATAGAAGAGGGGGGAGAGATCGTACTGGATGGGAGGGCAATACCGAAGGTCGCTAAATTTAAGTATCTTGGTTCAATCATCCAGCAGAATGAAGACATTGACGAGGATATTAGCCATAGGATTAGAGTGGACTGGCAAAAGTGGAAGTCAGTGTCAGGGGTGTTGTGTGACAAGAGAGTGCTTGTGGGTTTGAAAGGCAAAGTCTATCGTATGGTAGTTAGACCGGCTGTTCTCTATAGATCGGAGTGTTGGCCTCCAAAAAAGACGCAGGTTCAAAGGTTGATGGTACCTGAGATGAGAATGGTCAGGTGGATGTGTGGTTTTACGAGATTGGATAAAATTAGGAATGAAGTAGTCAGGGGCTTAGCAGAAGTGGCCCCCATAGAGGAGAAGATGAGGGAATCCAGGCTCAGATGGTTCGGCCACGTGAAGAGGAGAAGTGTGGTCGCCCCTGTGCGAAGGTGTGAGAGGATCAACCCCCCCGGTGGTAAGAGAGGGAGGGGGGGTCGAAGAAGAGCCTTGAAGAAGTAGTTAGAGAGGACCTGAGAGTTGTCGGTCTGACGGAGGACATGGCTCAGGATAGGAGGCTGTGGCGGGACAGGATTAAGGTTTTTGATTGTAGGGGACCGGCTTCGTAGGGGGCAGTAGCTTAGGCGGGGTGAGGCGGGTCGGGCTTTTGGTTTGCTTGCCTACAGGTCATGCTTCTTCTGGGATATGACGGCACAAAGCGCCCCTGGTGTGTTGAGGTATGTCTCCGCTCCCTACTTTTTTTGTGTTATCCGGACCTTTTTCTCTTCCTCTCTCTCCCTCACTCGGTTATTGGTTTTGCAACCGTTTTCTATATAAACCGTTTTCTCAAAACTGTTTTGTGGGTCTTATGGAATCAACCTCTCTATGGGTAGAAATACCGGTAGAGGTAAGGTTGCCTACAGCTGGATCTCCCCAGACCCCGCGAAAGCGGGACCCACACTGGGAGTTTGTTGTTGTTGTTGTTGTTGTTGTTGATATGTAAACTTCATTTTCAATGCTATGTAATCACGTGTTATGTGAAAATATTAAATGCATAAATGGGTAATTGGGAGACTAAATGTCAACCTGATTAAAAATTAAATGGATATAGGTCAAGGTTTCCCAACCCGTTTAATAAGCAAATTAGATTCAAGTCGAAGAATTCTCAATCCGTTTAAATTCGACATGAACACGAACCCGATCCGACTTGACCTGTTACCCAGCTCTAGAGTTTTCTTCTGGGGCCACAGAAACTTATACGAACAGGCTAACTTATTGGATTTGGGCTTCTCCATTGGGCTTCAAATTCGAGCCCAATATGAACAGCTGAGGCCCAATCTTTTTTCTTCGTGCTGTTCAAATCGCACAATCTAAACTAGAAAACCCAAAAAAATCAAGAGAGAGAGAGAGGATGAAGCTGCTGATTCGACCGAGCACTGTGTACGCCACCGCCGGCGCCGCCGTGCGCCCCCGCCAGTTGGTGGGTCAGCGAAAAGAGGCATTTTTTATTCCGCCAGCAGCTCAGTGGGTGAAGCAACAGAGAGTGGCCATTAGGAAAGGCGAGCTTGTTCGTTGTTTTAGCACTGCGGGGGATTCAAGTTCAACCCATCACCACATTAGTAAGGCTGGTTCGATTGATTCATCTTTGATGCAATCCATGGAAAGCAAGGTACCATTTTGTTTTTTCCCTCCTATAATTTTTTTTTTGTTTTTATAACAACTACTTCGCTTGGGCTGTTGTTGGGCAGTATAATTTTTCCATTTTAGGTTGTGTATCACCTTTGAGTTGATCATCTCAGAAACCCATATAACAAACCGGCTACAAGGCTTAAAAAATGCCAACCCAATTGTTGGGAACTGAGTGGTTGCTCCGATACTACTGTTGGAAAGTGGGTTGAAGGTTGCTAAGATGTCACTGTTTCAAATTGGGTTCTAGGTTGGTCAAATGAATATATGCTGATGAGAAAAATAATGTTGTTGATGAATGATGATGGTGGTTTTGGGAAAGAATCCATGAAGAAGCCATCAAAAATGGAATAAGAGAAAGGGGAGAAGTGAGAGTATCATATTGATGTTATTGCTTGATTGAATTGTATACAAGGCTTGGCTTAACCTTTGGCCAAACACCCCCTTTTTGTAGGAGATGGATGGCGGCTGAAATGGCCTGGCTTAATCTTCCTCCTTCAATTGTGGCTGTTGATTTCTAATTTTTCTAGATTGACCTTGATTTTCAATTGTTGTAGGTTAGATATTTGAGAGGTTTTAAATGCAACCCGAAAAAAACCCAAAAGCTTTGGTTTTAAATCTTCCTGTGTTGGATTTTGAACAGCAATGAAAAGTGAACAACATTTATTGTGTCACATTTACAACTTATCAAATATTTGCCCGATTTTTGTGGTTTGATGTTTGTTTCTTTTTTATTGCCATTCCATACTTTATGTTAACATCTGTTGTGTTTGACAGATTAGGGATGAGCTCAGTGCAGAGTTTGTTACTGTAAAGGATGCTTATGGTGATGGACGACATGTCAGGTAACCATGGCTTCCTTATGTTTCGTGTCATCTTAGGTTCTTTTGAGATGTCAAGCTAGGCGCTCTGCAAATAGAAGCTACCTCCCTAGTAATAGGGAGAACATGTGTACATCTTAGCACTTACTGGCTTACTGCCTGGGGCAGGTAGCACTGTGGTTTGAGGTTGATGGGTGTTTCGTGTTTTATGATCCTTTAGCTCTAATATGTTTGAATATATCCCCATTAGCTTCTTTAGGAGCCCTTCATTACTTTCTTGTATAAGCTGCTTGTGCATCCTAGTTTCTTCTCCATTTGTCTGCCTATTGTAACTCTGGAACACTAGTCATCAACCAACTGATGGTTTAGTGGTTAATATTCTTTGTAGTCCTGGTGTCACATTTTGTTATTGTTGCATTTTCTCCTCTGAATATTAGCGTTTTATGATATTTGGTTGAAGTTTGCGCATTGTAATCCTTATTCTCTTACCCATCGATTTGTTTCGATTCAAGCATGAATCACCCATTATGTCTCACCATAACAGCTTTTTACTCAATTTCTCAGTCTCATGGCTCTAGTAGAGCATCTTTCATCTACTCTTTTACCTTATAAACCTCTTGTCGAATTTAATCCAAAAAAAGCCTTGTTGTCTTTTTGGATCTCATTAGCAAGACAGGCCTGTAGACGTTGCACATCTGTTAACATTCTTCAAGTGTTACTCATCTTGTCTCTTTTACATCATATACACTATGGTGGCCATCTAATATGAATCCTACTAAGATAGGATCTGAGGAGTCAGGAGGCTAGGTGTGAACAGGTTTTTTCAACTGTACAAGCAGATAGATTGTTAAGTCGAAAGTTCTGTTTTGTTTCATCACCATGGCCCTCAAAAATCTTTGGTCCGTTGGTGTCCACAATGAGGCGGGGTCAGGGTGGGTGGACCTGTCCTGCCTCTGTGGAGCGTTATGCTTCATAAGCTGTATCCATGCACTTCGTGAAACCAACTGATAATTGGGCAGTGGGAAAGAATGTAGGACAGTTCTACGAGCAACAAAAGGCAGATCTATGATAATTTCAATGGCCTGTCCTGCTTTTTTCTCTCTATGATCTCGTGTATATCAATGAATCTCCTAGTAGATTCTTGCTGATGGGATACCTGTTACTTAGTATGCCACAAATTTGGGGTCTTTTTTTCATTTGCTCTTTAGATCTCACTTCAGAATTCAGATAGAAGCCCAATTCAATGTTCACCTTTGCTTATGAGAATTTGGGGTATGTTTTTGTGCCAGCATTGATGTAATATCTTCAGCATTTGAGGGACAATCAGCAGTGAATAGACAGAGGATGGTGTATAAGGCAATTTGGGCGGAGCTCCAGACCACTGTTCATGCAGTTGACCAGATGACTACTAGAACACCCAGTGAAGCAGGCATTGACAAGTGAATATACCTTTTAAAAAAAAATTAAAAAATCTACATTCCGAGTTTATTGCATTTTGACTCTTGTTGTGAAGTCCATTGTAACGACCAACTGGAATGAGTATAGCGCTTTCATGGCAATTATGGTTGTGGTTGTTTCTGCTTGACATGAACTCCCATTGTTTGCTTACTCTTGCACTTTTGGTTTTAGCAAATCTTGAAAATTTCTGAACTTTCATGGCAATTAACATGGAATTCTTCAATTTGTGTGCGACATCTGAACTTCACCCTGGAAGATAATGCCAAATTCTTCATTTTGGTTCATTTTCCAGGCAATGAATCACTCAATCTCGTCTGGCTAGCACCATTGAATTTGCCTGAATGCTACAACTTTTCTGATGAGAGATCAAAGCCTAAATATGAGAACAAACTGGAAAACAGGTTCATGACCTAGAGATTGAATTACAGAAATCACAATTCCACAAAGAAGACATTTGTCAGCCTGCCTCCAATTCTTGCCCATCAATGAACTGTCATTACATAATCCTCCTCATTACCTTAATTCCCCGCCAAAGTTCAGTGGGTTAATTTTTGTGATAAAGCATTCTTTATGCCCAAAAATGGGAAGAAACTCAAGAAGAAAATGTATGCAATTTCAGAAGCAGGCTAACTAAACTAGAAACAGAAGTCGATTGGAATTACCTAACACTTTACAAACAACGTTTGAGTAAAATGGCTACTATAAGTAATTATAGCACTGCCTTTGTTCTATTAGTAAGCAAATCTGCAGCTTCTCAGCTGGAAGTAGGGGTTGAATCCAAGTCGTAAACAGCAACAAAAGACATTAAGACATTGCCCATCCAGAGTTTACCATCTCTCTCCTCCACTTCACTAATAGCTCTGACCACCTTCCCAGGACGATCCTCCAATACCTGAAGAAGTTCACCTTCTGGGCTGTACTTGGCAATGATTCCATGTTGCCAGCCCCCAATGTGAACCGTGTAGTGGTACTTTGCTTTGATTGGGAGCTTCAGCAAGAAGTCCCGTAGCCATGGGTGAGTTGCCACCACATAGTTTATCCTGCTGCGTCTGCAGTGTAGCGCCACCCAGAATTCACCGTTTTGGTTGGTCCGAACATTGTCAGGGAATCCTGGTAGAATTGCGAACAAGTCCGTGGTTCCAGCCTTGTCCCCTTTCAACCAATATCTCTGTAGCCTGTTTGCAGTTTCATGCACATAATTACAGGCAGTCAATCAGCCAAAGAAAAGGTGAAAACAAACAAAGGTTAACACTGATGCAGAGCATGGCTGAATTGAACTGGCTCACTCCTGGGCGAAATGGGTCATGGGTTGAGTTCGTGGGCATAGCTAAACTCAGCTATAGGCTCAGAAAAACCCCCAACCCACTTAACTCAGGGGCTGTGGTCGTGGGGACGTATTATACCACGGGCCAGCCAACCACGTCTTGAGGCAGCCAGCCCGCTTGTTTTAGAGCCACAATGGTTAACAATAAACTGCTTGTATGGAAAAATTTCATCGGAGCAATTTTATGACGGCACTGTCAATCTATTTCATTTTGGTTCAGTTCCAACTTAAGGAGGACATGGCTCACGATAGGATTTGTAGAGGATTAGACTCGCATACCTTCAGTAAGCCTATTTTAACTCTTCTTTGGATACCTAGCCGCTCAATAATTGCTCCTTAGCAATTAACATGCACTTGTACTAACAACCAGATTTGCACACTCATAACTTTTAGCTTTTCCCCTTTTTTTTCAGTCTTCTATTTGCCTGAATCTTTCTTAAAGGCCAAACCCTACCTCTAGACGGGATTCACATTGATCTTATATATCACTTTGTGCTAGAGCACCGTGAACTTGGAACACTAATTTACTACCTTCTATGTAAAAAATTGAAGTAGACCCCAAGACCATCAAGAGGCAGACAATACAACAATCAGCACAGATATGAAAAGGAAATGCCAGGCAGAAGAACGATTAACCTATCAATATAATGAACATTCCAATTTTGCAAAGGATGCAGAATGACAAGGAATAACAGAATTGCACCTGCCAAGAGAGCCTTCACAGAAAAGAAAGAAAGCACCATCCTTGCTCAATGTAAGACCATTAGGAAATCCGATATTCTTGACAAGGACAGTAGTCTCTTTTGTCACTGGATCGTACTTAAGAACCCTACCGGTATCCTCTCCCGAAAATACCAACTGCAAGAAATTCCTGCAACAAAACCGTTCTCTTAAGATCAGAGCACACTTATTGAGGTTCCCACCAAGCATTTGCTTGAACGGCTCATGCAAATGGCATCAACAAGACATAAAGATCGCCACATTAAATGCTGACCTGAGGACAAAGGTCCAAATAGCAATAACTTTTGAACTGGAACCGACCATATTACCAATAACATTGTGAAATTTAAGAGAACCTCAAAAGAGAGATTCAAAAGTCTTTCACAATACGTTTGCCCCTCGTGGCCCTCAGTGGACCCAGGTTTGTTAAGAGGGGTTTGGAGCCAGCTAAGGGACTGCAGGTCTACCAGGATGGGCTCTTCTAGCCTCTGTGGCACCTGAATGAAACCAATGTGTCCATGATGATGCATAGCCTCCATGCCTTTGAGGCACAAAGCTCACTGGTAAGAGTGAGGATTCAAGCTACGCAGAACTAGTGCTAACCATTGGCCAAAGAGCAATTTACTTTCTGTAAGTGATAATGAGTGTGTATAATGAAACTGAAGTGATGCAACAGATTCCAAGTAAGAGCAAACATTTTACATAGCATAATGCTAATATTTAGAATTCATATTTACTATTAGATGCTCACCTTCTCTGGTAATTTGTGCTGCTATCGGTAAAATATACATTTCCCTCCTCATCAATATCCAAATCATTTGTAAATCGCAAAGGCACTCCTTCTGCTTCAGTGGCAAGTGATGTTGCCAGACCTCCCTCTGGACCGACTTTCATCAACCCAAAATATGCATCCGCAATGTACAAATCACCAGTTTTCTTGTGAAATCTGAGACCCAGTGGCCTACCACATATGTGCTCATTCTTTAAGTAGCCTAAAGGAGATGGCTGAGGGTCACACAGACCAGACCTGAATTTCGGAAGAGTGTTACAGTGATTAAAACGGTTCAAAGGCAGAATCAAGCCCGAATAGTAAAAACGCAGCTTCTTCAAGAAGATTCTCAACAGATTAGGACATAAATAATCAATTACATGCTACTAGAATAGTCAAAACAGAGTACTTCCACTCTTAAAACAGCAAAGTTATCCATATGGAAAGCTTGAATGCCTGGTAATCTAAATTACAAGTTAAATAGTTAAATAATGCATTTGGATGGATCTTAAAGGACAAAGCAATGGCATTGACACTTTATAATCAACATCAATTCTCTCTGATATTCTATCTACATTTGGATCCTATCTGGGATCCAAGGGTAAATGCATGTTCTCTTCCTTCAACCTTGTACAGGACAATTAGTCATTAACATCTGAATCTCTTAGGTGATTTGGTTCTTTTGAGTACCTGATATTCTGCCTATATGATAAGTTAATGATTTAGGTTAGTTCAAGTTTGGGGTCTTGAATTGGAATTGAACTTGGATTTTTTCTTTTTCTTAAACAAATGATCCAAATCTTCTTTATCAAATTAAAACCCCAACTCCTCTAACCTTTCACAGCCCTACATCTAATACATTCTTGCTCTGAGACAAGATAAAAGCTTACCATACAGGCATCCTGCCACCTACCTACCTACCTACCAAACTTCCCATAGCTAACTTCTTTATTAATTCAAACATTCAGTAATTATCATGGCATCTCTACCATATATGCCCTGCAAGAAAGTAAGGCACCAAACCTAACATTATCCCCGCAAGAAAAGCGAGACTCCTCACACCAATGACCAAACCACATATCTCCTCCCCGAGAACATTACCTACTAGTTACTGATGAGAAAATGAAGACAAAACTTCACTCTAAAAGCTATAAACTTTTCCCCGCTCTTTTCTGAAGAAAGTAAAAAGTAATGCACCCAATGTACCATGGGGACATATAAAAAACCCAAGAGACAGAAAAGGGCCATACCGATTAGCAGAAGTATAAGCAAAGTCGGTCCAGTTGTGGCCATCCCAGAAGAGAATCCGGCCATCAGCGACGCCGGTGTAGGGTCCACGACCAAGCGGGTCAAAGGCGAGACTTTCGGGTCCCTGAACTTGACCCGCGAACTTGATTTCGGATCTTTGAAGCAGATTTAAAGGGTCTTTGTCAGTGGGTATGATGGACCAATCGGGCAACTCGACTTTGTGCGATACAAAGTACGGGAACCCGTGAATTGCGCTGTGGTTAAAGGGGTCGAGCCCGCAATACAAGGCTAACCCCAGCAGCACCACCGCCGCCACCGTTCCCACCGCCATTAGAGAGAGAAAGCAGAGAGAGAGAGAGTTGTGCAGGAGTAGGAGTGAGGGAGGGGGTGGGAGGCAGAGTTATAGCAGGAGAGTGCGAACAGCGTGGGAGGTAGTTGAAAGTAGCAAAGAGTGTTTCGGGGGTAAAATGGAAAATTTTTCACCGTATCAAAGAATGGCAGCTGAGCGGTGTCAGGATGTTTTAATTGTCTCTTTATGTGTATATGATAGACCTATTAAAAATTGACCCAATTTAAAAATATGACTTTAATCCGTTCGAAAATTTTGAAATTTGAACAAGATTTTCTTGACCCGAATTCAAAATAAACCGAACCCGTAAAACCTGTAAATTTGCGGGTTAAACCCGATCCGAATTCTCCCGCTTGACTTGAATATTATATCCTTATTATTTTTTTTTTTTCTAATTTATCTCTTTTAATAATAATGGTTAGTCATTTTTATTGAGTATTTTGAAAAGATGTTATATAACTATTGTATCTATTTGCAAATTAAACAATAATAACCTTACTTTTTCTTCTCCATTCTCTGAAAATAAAACCGTACATAACTTTTAAATGAAAAAACGTTTAAAATAGGTATAAAATTGCATGAAATAACTGTCTAAATTTTTTTGAAAATTTAATTTAAAAGAACACAAGCATTAAAGATGCGAAAGTCATACCACTATATAGTTAGTTAAACAAATCTGTCTAATTTTTTTAAAATTAATTAATTTTTAATAATTTAAAATTTTGATGTTATAATTGTAGGATAATATCTTGTACTTCTTTTATTAATTTTATTTGGTTTTCGTTCTGACCAGTCTTGAACTATGATACTAACGGTAAAAAAACGACTAACCGTATTTGTATTGGGGTTGGTTTATTAATAAAGTTTTACCTAATTGGACATTGTTAGGTTAGTTAATGAAAATATCAAATTATTAAATAGATTATTATTAGTGAAATTACTACAACCCATTAAAATGCTCTAGACGGACCGCTCAATAAATTTTCTACCCACTATTAACCTTCTTTCAATGCACGGGTCGATCTATCCAAAATCAAGTGGGGCTTAATTCTTTACCCGCACATACAAAATGTTCATATATTATAATAAAATGTTTGAATGTTTTAATATTCTTTTGAGAAATTAGAATTATTATGCATTTTCATTAAATAATGACAATTTTGAGTAATAAATATGCAGAATTTTTGATTTTAAAAAAAGAAAAATAACTCATGGAAAAGGCACTCTAAATCCTTTGGGTTGATCCGAAACCGTAAAACCGAAATACACCCGACCCGTATTTTACCTGAACTCGAAATACGCCCGACCCGTATTTTACCCAAATTCGAATACATCTGAACCGTATTTAACCCGCCCACCCGAACTGACAGGTCTAGAGTATGGTGAGTGGTGACTTTAGTCTCCGAGTCTTGCCAAAATACTTTTAAGGCATTGGTCTATTCAAACTACAATCTTACTAGCACATTGAACAACTACTCTGAGATCCTGTTCTATTTCGTGTTTTTTAAGATTTAGTTAAGAGTTTATATTTGTTTACAATTTTTTACATCTCTTTATAGTTCCTTATATCTTTAACATCTCATTACATCTTCTTATATCTTCTTACATCCCATATAGATTTTTTATAACATTTAACAACTTCTTACATCTATGCTTACAGCTCCTTACAAATCCTTACATATTCTTACAACTTCTTGCGTCTTCTTATAGCTCCTTACCTCTTCTTACAACTCCTTACATATCCTTGCATCTATTAGCTGTATCTAAACCCGAAATAAAACGGGTCCTCAATATAAGTCTCGCTTTTACTTTATATGGGGATATTCAGATGTAGGCAACCTTACTTTTATAGACATGATTGTCTCGTAGAGAGACCAATTTCAATCTTACTAACGTACTGAAACTTGTATTAAATTCTTGTGTGTGGCACCATATGCAATTTTTATTTTCGAAAAGTTGATTATTCCACAATGGAGGGAGTATAACATATACTATTTTTTCCTCATTCTCATCATTATTATACTATAGTCCAACTGTCCAAGAAAGAATAAGTTCTTTTTATCTAAAAAAAAAAAAGGATTGCATGAGGGGCAAGGAGCCAAGGAGTTATTGGTTTTGTGATAAAATTTATTCACAATACTATCAAAATATTGAGTAAACAGAATTACAACAGCCATGATGATTCTTTGAGTTGTACATTGTCAAAAAATTCTTTTTTTTTTCCTCTCACTTTTTACTTTAAAAAAGAAAAATATTAGTTTGTATCTAAATCTTAAATCCCGCAAAAGCGGAACCCACACTGAGGGTTAATGCTATGATTATTGTTGCATTAGCTTGTTTTGAGTACCATTCCGCTCCAAATTCACAGGGCCTAAAAGAGATGGACCCAACATGACTTGCCGACTGAATTTGAGATGAGGAAAACCAAGAATCAAATGGGACACTGTTGGGTAGATCTTAAGTGACATAAAGTCAATACAAATGTTGATATGGAATTTTTCAAAGTAATCTTTCGCTTGAGAGAAAAAAATCAAAATTGGATGATGTCTCTGAAGAAGCTAAGCAAAATGAGGATCAAAACAGTGGACTTACATGTGGTGATCAAGGGATCCCCGGAGGACAGTCCTTTCTGTTATTTTTAAAAGGCAGATTGTGAGAAAGTTCACGGAAAAGTCACTCTAATGTTCAAATCAAGAAGAGAATATGACAGAGAAGTCGTTAGAAAAAGAGAGTGAAATGACGTGCTCACAATGAATAATCATGAAAGGGGGAAGGAGGAAATCTAGTAACTATTAGGGTTGGTGAAGGTGTTTTGAATGTCATCTTTGTAACGACTTGTAACGTTCCTATCCACTGAATTAGATCGTTCATTAGCCAACTGGCTAACAATTTGACCTCTATTGATGAGTCGTTATTCATAGGTTGTGCTCTTCGACGGTCCTAGAAAATATACTAAGGGCCTGTTCTTTTTATGGGTCAATCCATATTTACTCACTTTAACCTACTTCAATCCACTTCAACCCACTTGAAAAACAGAATACCAACTTCAACCCACTTCAACCTATCTCATCCTACTTCAACCCACTTTAACCAACTTCAATCCACCCCCTTCATAATTTTAATAATTTGTAAAGTATCATGTGAGATTTAGGACTTGTTGTTTTCGTAGGTAAATTGGGTCGGTAAAAGGGTGAAGTAGGTTAAGGTGGATTGAGGTACGTTAAAGTTGGTATTTTTTTTTTGAGGTGAGTTGAAATAGGTTGAACTAGATTGAAGTGCATTGATGTAGGTTGAACTGCGTTGAAGTTGGTATATATTTTTTATGTGGTGGGTTGAAGTGGTTAAAATAATAAGAATGTAATTCATGTGTGATAATTTATGAAATTATCGAAATTTTGTGCAATTTTTGTTTATTCTTTCATATTTTTTAGTTTTTATATTTTTTATATTTTATATTTTTAATTTTTAATTTTTTTGGTTTTTATTTTTTTAATTTCTTATTTTTTAAATTTTAATTTTTAATTTTTAAATTTTAATTTTTAATTTTTATTTCTTTAATTTCCTATTTTTTTATTTTTTATTTTCTATTTTTTATTTATCTATTTTTTATTTATTTTAATTTTAATTTTTAATTTTTAATTTTTTAATTTTTAATTTTTAGTTTTAAATTTT
>JACYFF010031952.1:98328611-98342533 GCA_017589665.1 Selenicereus undatus | reverse complement strand
AGATGCGAAGAAAAGGAATGAAGATGATTTACATTTACCTGATTTGAGGTCTGAATATATATACATATTTTTGGTAAGAAAATTAAAGTAAAATGGCTTATGCAACCCTTTTCTCAAGGGTTCTTCCTAATTATCCTCATAAAGGGCGCAAAGAAAGTCTCTATGCGAGACCTGATTCTATACTACTACGGAATGTAGAACGAGTCTTAATTTCGCTAGCCAATCTTTTGTGCGATTACCTTGCCTAAAAATATGATTAACAATTATATGATTATATGATCGAAAGTAAGAATGAATGTCTTGGAGTAGAATTTGAATTTTTTATGGCGCTTGAATGTGACCTTGAACTGCTTGGATGAGAATTTTGTTAGCTCTTTCAATGTAAATACTTGTGTATCCTGCTTATACTATGATTTTAATTCTATTCCTTATTACCATTACTTCTGCCACCAAGATATACTGATGGGCAAGACGAGTGAACTCATAAAAAAAAATACTATCTCCACAATACACTCTCATTTTTACATCAAGTGAATATAAAAGAAGTTGATGGAGATAAACTAGGATGAACTGTTTCCCGCCTGATCTCTCCCTTCTAAAATTTTTCCATATAACATTAGTGAAGTTAATTAAATAACTGTTGAGTATGAAAGTGAATATTGTCTCATATTGATAAAATAAAAGAATATGAAAGTGGGTGTTGTTCCACATTCACTACTAAAAAAGTTGAAAATAACGACGAAATTCAGTGACATAATAAATTAACGACAGATTTAGCGACGGAAATGGCGACTGAAGAACAATTTTAGAAAAAAAGTCAGACTGTGCGACAGATATGACGACGGATGAAAAAAAATCTGTCGCTGTAATTGACAAGTTGCGACGAAAATTCCGTCGCCAAAAAATAATTTTTTTTTTTTGGAGAAATGGGCGACAGAATTTCCAGCGCCCAAAAAAATTTTTTTTTTTACAAAATTGGATTGGCAACAGAAACTCCATTGCCAGCCCTGTTAAATGAAACCAGAGTTTTCTAGTTTCATTTACAACCGTTCGCAAAGAGAGAGAGAGAGAGAGCCGAACGGGGAACCCAAGTCGACGCCGTCCCCCGCCCAGCCAAGCCACTGCCGGCCATCCCCCGCCCCCGCCGCCGGCCGCCACCTGCTGCCTATCGCCGCCCCTTCCACTGTCGGTTTTTGGAGCACCTTGAGGTTAGTTTTTTCAACTAAACTACTTGTAATTTGTACAAATTTTTGTATTACATTGTTAGAATTGCATAGTTAGTTCATATTTATGTTGAAATGTGTTGTTTGTGTAAGGTTATTGGTTTAATTTGGTTCAAGATTGGGGTAAATGCAATTTAGGGTTTAGGTTCGGTAGTTTGAAGTTAATGTTTGATATATTGGTGGAATGAAATGGTTTAATTGATAATGTTGTTGAAATGTGCTATTCGTGTGGGGTTATTGCTCTAATTCGTTACAAGAATTTGATAAATGCGATTTAGGGTTGAGGTTTGGTAGTTTGAAATTGAAATTTCATATGTTGGTGGAATGAAATGTTTTAATTGACAATGTTGTTGAAATGTGGTGTTCGTGTGAGGTTATTGATCTAATTTGGTTTGAGATTTTGCTAAATGCAATTTAGGGATTAGGTTTGGTGATGTGAACTTGAAAGTTGATATGTTGGTGGATTGAGATGCTTTAGTTTATAATTTGGTTCAAATTTTAGTTCGTATGAAGTTGTAGCTCATGTTTGTTTAAAGATTTCGACCAATGCAGTGTACACTTAGATTTGGTAATTTTAAGTTCAAATTTGATATGTTGATGGAATAAAGTGGTGAACTAGATATGTATGAATTATTAGTTTTGTCATATTCGTGGGAATATAAGTATTTTTGTTGAAATTTATAAGTTTTTTTTTTGGTGCATGTGGAAATTGTAAAGTAGTCATATATAATATATAATTGCGTAATTTATGTAATTATTATAATTTTGATTAAAATTAATTCTTACCAAATACCTTATGTGGTTATTGTTATTTGAGCAGAAAATGAATGGTCATTCACATCGTAGGTGAATGTATCATAGATTACTGCTTGATCGTAGTGGTTATAACCAAGAAATTCTAGATGGAGTAAATCAATTCAATCAATTTGCACGTACACAGACCGAGTTTCTAAATGGGGGGAAGTATAAATGTCCTTGTGCGAAATGCAGAAATAGGGTGTACTTGACACCTGATGAGGTCAAGATGCACCTTATGTATAAGGGTTTTGTGCAAGGGTGTTGGTTTTGGATAAGTCATGGGGAAATAAAACCTCAGGAATATGGTTCTGGGAATTCAAATAGTAAAATTCCTAAAGCTGGAGGTTCAAGTCATGTTAATAATGACTACTCTGAATCCTACATAGATCGGATTGAGGACATGGTTGATGATGCTATAATAGCAAATCAAAATGTAAGGGAAGAGGGGTCAAACACTTGCCGATAACCATTTTATAGTATGGTTCAAGCTGCTCAACAACCCTTATATGATGGTTGCTCCACCGATAGTGAGCTATCTGCGGCGGTGTTAAGTATTAAATCTGATTATAATATGCCTCAAAATTATTTCAATGAAGTTGTTCAATTAATGAAAGAGATGCGCCCCCTAACAACTGCGTGCCTAACAACTACGGGCAAACGAAGAAGGTTGTTAAAGATCTCGCCAACGATGTGGTCCAAATTGATTGTTGCCGGAAAGGTTGAATGCTATTTTATAAGGAGGACGCAAACCTAGATGCGTGCAAGTTTTGTGGGCATTTAAGATGGAAGAGGCAAAGGTCACAACAAAAGAATCAGAATCCATTGCCATACTCAAGGATCCATTACTTGCTGTTAAAACCTCGACTGCAAAGGTTGTACGCATCAAGAAGTAGTGCAGAGCACATGAGATGACATTATGAACTTCGACGTGAGGACAATGTTTTATGTCATCCATCAAATGGGGCAGTATGGAAACATTTCGATAGCAAGTACCCTGAATTTGCTACAAAGCCTCATAATGTGAGGCTTGGCTTATGTGCTGATGGATTTAATCCTTACACATTGTCTTCAAGATCATACTTCATTTAGTCGGTGGTCGTTACACCTTATAACCTCTCCCCTGAAATGTGTATGACCACACCGTTTATGTTCTTGACTTGTGTAATCCCCGGGCCCAAAAATCCCAAGAACAAGATAGATGTATATTTACAACCTCTTGTTGATGAGTTGAAAGAGTTGTGGGATGTTGGAGTTGAGACTTATGATATTTGTATGGGGCATACATTTCAGATGAATGTTGCACTTATGTGAACCATCAATGACTTTCCCGCATATGGAATGTTATTTGGGTGGAGTACTAATGGCCAATTGGCATGTCCTGTATGTATGAAACAACAAAAGGCTTTGAGATTGCGAAATGGAGGTAAATTCTCATGGTTTGACTGTCATCAGTATTTTTTGCCAAGGAATCATGTGTTTAGAAGAAATACAACCGCATTTAGGAAAGGCAGAACTATTATAGGGGGTCCTCCTTGCCGATTGTTCGGAGAAGAATTTTATGCCGAGGTGGAAGATTACCCAATGGTAACCACAAATGGTGACTTTGTCATACCAGGATTTAAGGAGAATGAGCTCAACTGGACGAAGAATAGCATATTCTGGGAGTTGCCTTATTGGCAACACCAACTGCTCCGCCATAATTTGGATGTGATGCACATTGAGAAGAACTTCTTCGAGAACATTATCAACACTATTATGGATGTTCATGGGAAAACAAAGGACAATGCCAAATCAAGAATGGATGTTGCAGAAATATGTGATATACCAGAATTACATTTACATTCAGGCCCAAGTGGTAAGCTGGTTAAACCAAAAGCGAAGTTCATACTTCCTGTCGATAAACGAAGAGAGTTGTGTGAATGGGTGAAGGAACTTTAAATGCCTGATGGATATTGCTTTAATTTGAGGAATATCGTGGACCCTAATGAGGCTAAGTTCAACAACATGAAAAGTCATGATTGTCATGTCTTCATGAAGACTCTTTTACGAATTGCATTTGGTGCACTCCCAGATGATGTGTTGAAACCTCTTATTGAGATAAACCAGTTCTTCAAGAACCTATGCTCAACAACATTGCGTGAGGATATGCTTGAGAACTGTATCGCAACATTGTCATCACTTTGTGTACGTAAGTTGGAGACCATTTATTCCCTCCTGGCTTTTTCAATGTAATAGAGCACCTGCCAGTGCATTTGGCAGAAGGGGCTCAACTAGGTGGTCCAGTACAATACCGATGGATGTATCCATTTGAGAGGTAAATTATAATATAATCGATGAAACCTTCTATGAATTCTTATATGTGGAATCACTTAAAAGTGATTCCAATTGTGAATTTGGTAGGTTATTTGGTCGATTGAAGAAAAAGATAAAGCAGCAATTGTGTCTTGAAGGTTCAATCACAGAAGCATACCTAGAGGCAGAGAGGACACTCTTCGCCTCTTATTACTTCGGTTCTAATGTGCCCTCCATGCGCACTAGGTGTAGGAGAAATGAGGATGATGATGAACATATTAATCATTTTCTAACTTTGTTCGTTTTTACACCGCAAGGGACCGCTATTGGTAGGGAAAGATCAAGGTATCTCATAGATGCCGAATATGTTGCTGCCCATCTTCACGTGCTGTTAAATTATGACGAAGTTCAACCTTATATAGGGTAAGTAGTATTTTCACTCCCAATTGAGTTTATCATTCATAGCACAAGTATATTAATAGGCTTTGTAAAATGTGATAGAATTTTCAAAGAACAAGTGAGAACTGCACGTCCCAATGTCAGCGACGCAGGTGTCGACACCATCATCGAAACTCATTTCGCAGATTGGTTTAGTGAGAATGTAAGTATTATAACTCATTTATTCATAATTTTAACATAACAGTTAATTAGGTGCATTGCATTAATTAAAACCACATGTTATGTCACCTTAGGTGCATTATATTCAACTATTTCGAGACCGACAAACATTACTACCTCAACCAATTGACTGTGAAGCCAAAGTGGTATGTGTCGACGTGGACGACATATAGAGTAAATGGACTCAAATTCCACACAGAAGCTCGAATCGTCGGGAAGAGAACATATAATTGTGGTGTTAGTGTTTGTAGCACTGGGGAAGGCGATATTGAGAATGATTATTGTGGTGTACTGAAGGATATTGTCCAAATTAAGTACGTAGGCGAACCACTTAAACGATGTGTGCTTTTCAATTGTGAGTGGTTCGACCCCACATTAAATCGTGGGACACGATCCCATAAACTAAGCAACCTTATTGAGGTCCACCGTACAAGAAGGTACCGAAAGTACGACCTATTTATCTTCCCAAACACCGCATCACAAGCATACTTCATGTCATGCAGATCGCTCAAGGGATAGGGTCAATTGGCTTATTGTCATACAAACCAAACCAAGGCCGAGAGTGGATCAGCAGTACACTCTACCTACTGCATACCAACAAACGGATATGATGACTATGGTCGAACCTGCTAATGACGTCATCCCTGCATCATTAGTGGATGAAAGTGCACCACCGGAAGAGGTTAATGATGAAATAAGGTTTTCATTTATTCAGGGTAATGACGAGATAGATGAGGTAGAGAATGATGAGGATGATGAAGAGGGAGAGTGGGATGACGGGTAACGAAACAAATGAAGCTGAAGAAAATTTGCATTTGTATGATGATGATGACGATGACATTGATGATGATGAGGATGCAGATAATTGAGTGGTTATGAATTCTTATGTATTTGAGTACTTTGCATGTCAAACAATTGATTGTGACTTTACTTATATTGTATGAATGAGCTTTACAAACTATGTGTAACCTACGTACCTATTATGATGTATGAGGAAAACGGTTTATATGTACAATCATTATATATTTGTACTTGGCTTTATTATCACCTATTTCAAGTATGGATTCAAGTTCTCGTCGAGGTAAGTCCTCCTCTCGAGGTAAAGGACGAGGGCGTAGGAGCTTCACCGTAGATCCGACCGCAATGGACATTAATCTATCTTCCCCCCAGGTACCTCATATACTAGTTCAGCTAGGAGCCACAATGGCTGCTTACATACCAAGTATTTCAGGATCACTACCACCCACATTTGGGGCTTTCCATCATCAGACCTCATACATTCCCAACCAAAGCACCATGTACGGCCAATTTGCCTACAACATTCCTCCAAACCCCCATGTTGTTCACACTGTGCAGTCCACTCCCCAACCCGCTCACCCTAACACAAACCAGTCCCAAGAGAACATTGAAAATGGTGAAAGTGAAGCACAATCCAGTCATGGGAGCACTCGAGCTAAGACTTGGATTGAGCCAGATGGTAACCGGTAAGTCTTCATTTGTCATATCTTATGAAGTAATACATGAATTTTGCATAACAAGTAATCAATTTGATGTGTTATGTTCAATTAGGTTTCTCCCAAATGATGGTGTTATTAGTAGGATTTCGCTCATATTTCAAAGTGAATTTGACAGAGCTTGGCTTACTTGGAGCAAAGTGCCCAAACCAGTACGAGATTTATGGTTTGGAGAGTTCAAGGTAACTACAGCGATTTCATATTAACAGTTTCTGTGAACGTGATACATTACTATTGAATTATTTGAGGTGTTTTTTATTTTCATGATTGCAGAAGTGGTTTACTTGGAATCCGGTCCATGAGGACCGTATAAAAAGGAATTTTGAAAACCGAGGCAATGCACGCTTGAGAGACTTCTTTGGCAAAGCAAGGAAGCATAACAAGAAGCCTGTTTAGCTCGGTGATTCTCAATGGGAGGGACTCCAACAGCATTGGACGAACAAACATTACAAGAAATTGTGTGAAACAGCCCAGAAGAACTGACTGGGAACTCCAGAAAGCGGTGGCCCATTTCTCCACACATGTGGCTCGATCCCTATGCATGAGCATAGGCGGCGTCTGGTAAACAAATTAATGTTTGTTACGTATTCGTTTAAGTTTAATACTGTATTTTGTGTTGTGCTTGACATCATTCTTTCTGGCACGTACATAGAGGGAATAACTTGGGACGGAGCCCACTATTGTTGAATTATTCAGTCGTGCTCACAAACTCAAGGGCAAAGAAGATGCCCCTTGGGTCGACAAGAAATCACAACATATGTAAGCAATTAGCTATTCTCAATCTTCATTGGTAGTTCAACATGAACTTGTATACTTTACTTTAAGTAATTGTAGTATGCATGATTTCGTGCACATGTTGCGGTATTGTAGGAATCCTTTGAACGTGATTTTCAAAATGTTATCAACTCTCAAGGGACCGGTGATGGCATTTCTCAAGATCCAAACCAGCCATTTCTAAACTCAAATGAGTTGTGGGTGAAGACGTTCAAGAACAAGAAGGGTCGTATTTATGGCATTGGTGACGAGGCTGTCAACATGAGAGAATCTGGTTACTTCAGTCCCAGTCAAAGATCCGGTACAGTTTTCATATTAAAGTTTCAACAACCATGGTTATACATTGAATTTACTTAATTGCAATATATACTAATGCGTACTTCACTGAAATGCTTGTCAGTAGGTACTGGTTCTACGTCATCGCAGCAAGAGCTCAATGACTTAAGGGGTGTAGTGACCAACGTGGGGGGTGAGCTAACTTCACAAACTTAAATCTACCGGTTGGTTATGGAGAAATGTAAGCAACAAGAGGAATCCAACAGATTGCTCACCCAAAGCAACCAACAACTGAGCCAATAAATGATGAGTATTGATCAACGCCTCCAAGCTTTCTTTCAAATGCAATAGGCGTCTGGTTCGGGATCTCAGCCACCATTTACTCATCACTCGCAACATAATGAGGAACATGGTGAGGCAGAGGAAGAGTAAGAGGAAGAGGAGGACCTTGGTGATTGAGTTGGTTGCAGTTTTTCTTCAGCTGATGGCTTTTCTGCTTGATTCTTCACGAAATACATCTCTTGCTGCTTGCTTCCCCTCCCATTTCTGCTTATTTCACTCCCCTCCCCCTTGTGCTTATTTCACTCTCCTCCTATTTGGCGCTTTACTTATCCCTCTTCTGCAAACATATATATAACTTCATTCTCAATTACTAGCAACTTCTGGTTTATTTAGATTTGTGGTTTGTGATATGTACAGACTTTGTTTGGAACTTGTAGTTTGTGATATGTAGAGAGTTTGTTTGGAACTTGTGGTTTGTGAATTGAAAACCCTTGGTTGGAAGTGTTGCGTTGGATATGAAATTCCACCTTTGTGTGGCTTGAAATTATTGAGAACGCTTCGAATGAAGCCATATTCGAAGCCATTGGATGTTGATTGAGTGCGAAAATCTTGTAAATTTCTTGCAGGGATTGATTTGTATGTACGAATATGATAAAAAACAAACGATTTTATTTTTTTTTTAAAAAAAACTAACGACAGAATGGCGACGGATTCGGAGGATTTTTTTTTGGCAGGGAGGGGAGACGGACAGAATAATCCATCGCCATCAGCGATGGAATTTCCGTCGCTCCCTTGCCCCGCCAAAAAAAGTACGTCGCAATTTCTATCACTAAATCCGTCGCTAATGACGACGGAATTTTGAAATTCCGTCGTCGGGTACTCAGCGATGAATGAAAATCTGACAGCCGTATTCCGTCGCCAATTCCGTTGCTGATGTAAACATTTCATCGCTAATTAACTGCTTTCCGTCGCTGATTTCGTCTTTATTTGGTCTTTGAGTATGTCAATTGAGGTTATATACATGACTCGTTTGATTAAGGCTCAATTGATATAAAGAACAATTTAAAAAGGTATCAGGGTGAGTTGTTTGATCTTGATTTACCATCATCCTATTCGATTAAAATTCTGTGAATGTTTTGGCCATTGTTAGTAGCTCATATGTAAGGGGCATGTCGGAGTATGAAAGTGGGTGTCGTCCCACATTAAAATTATAAAATAATATAAAGGTCAATATATATTGTCACATATTGATAAAATTAAAAGGTTTGACCTTGTACATAAGTTTGTGAGTTACTCCATTTATCGACAATTGATTTTGGTTGAAATCTCATTTGAGCTTATATGCATGACTCTGTCTAGAGCCCAATTTATATAAAATTTAAAAATGAACTTTCTTACCGTTGTTTCCTCTTATACATCTATCTCTCATTCTTCAATTTTTTTTTAAAAAAATCCATCAAACACAATTGAATTTTTAGCTAAATTAGAAGATTCTATATGAAAACTTCCTCTTGATATTTTTTCAACAAAAGAAACCAATATTTATTAATGAAAAAATCATATGACTTCTATATTAAATGTCATCTAACAAAAGTAAACCTACGAAATCAGACTACAAAAATTCTCTTAATTATGTCTAACTTGTTTTGTTAATAATATTCTTTCAACCAACAAAAATGAACTACGAACAAACCTGAAGTATACAAAAAATTTACAAATTCTTGTGTGAGATCATCTCACAAAATTATTAAAGTAACACGAACTTTTGAGGGACGACTTTTTTAGAAGTTTTATAATGACCAATTAAAATGACCTTTTAATTTACAAGTGATTAATAAGATAAATATTAAAATCCATCTTATCATATCTGTTTATAATATTTTTTTTCAAAGTAAGGCAGTCTTATATGAGATCTACTGAATTACTCCATCAATTATTTTTTTTTTGAATTTGTATAATTATTGTATTTAGCAATTGGGGATGGGAAAAATATCTCTTATCACAATAATGATAAATTTTGGTACTCTCTCCCACTTCCTTTCTCAACCAATCAGTGTATGGACTGTACTGTATGGTTAATTAGTGTTTTCCCACCATTATCTCTCTCACTCTCTCACTCTCTCTCTCTCTCTCTTCCCATCTCCTTCCCACACCATTTCTCTCCCCCCCCCCCCCCCCCTTTTCTCAATTTCAGAAGATCAAACAGATCAACATTTTTCTTTTTGGGGGGAATTAATTTGTTGGAAAATTCAGACATATCAATGGACATCATCAGTACTTCTGAACGCGTCTGCTATGTTAACTGCAACTTCTGCAGCACCATTTTAGCGGTATACCCTTTCCCTTTTTCTTTTATTTTTCTTTCTCTTTAAATTGCTTAAATTTGCCACTCATTTTCCATTTTACCAATTAATTTCCTTTTTTTTGGGATTTCCTCATAATTCCTGAATCTTGATGAGGGTTTTTTTTTTTTTTTTTGGTTGGAGATGGGTGTAGGGTTTCTTATAGCTGTTGTACATATGTAGATTAGGGTTCATGTTTTTTGAGTTCTGGAGAGAGAAAGAGAGAATCAATTTTGAGTTGCAGACATACAGAAAGAGCCATCCAATTAAAAAACTTTTTTTAAAAAAAAATTTCTGTGATGTGGATTAGAATAACCTGTTTTTTCTGTATGTCAACCATGAATTTTCAGAAAAATAATTATATATATATATATTTTCTTTGTATATATTTTTGTGTATCTGAAAAGTGAGTTCGTTTTCAATTACTGCTATGTTTGGGTCTCCACCCTTTTTACCTTGACTTGCGGGGGATGTCAGGATTATGCAGTGAAACTGGCTGGATAGTGATTTCTCATCTAGCTAGAGATCTAGGGTTGTCTTTTTTATTTGTACATCCCTCTACTTTTCTTTCTTGTTTTTTCTTGAGTTCTTTTTTTTGTTTTTGGTTTTTGGTTTTTGGGACGGAGAGAATCGTAGGACAACTACAAAAGACCGTACACCATCACATCAATTTGCCGTTGCGAATTGAAGAATCAGAACACAATGAAGGAGGAAAGTATCGAACTTAAAATCTAATGTACTTATGATCTCATTTTTAAGTTTTAACCTTCAGGTTAAGATCTCATTGGTCTTCTTTTAGGGTTTCTACATCCCTGTAGTTAATTTTGAGTACATTTTATGTTTCCTCTTTTTTGAGCCAAGGTTAGAGGTTAAAACATTCTAAGTAATAACATAAAAATTTAGGCTTTTATATATAGGTTTGTTCTTTTCAATTTTTCATGAGTAGTTATCATCAATAAGTCAATACTGAGTAAAGTTTAGTCATATTTCATATTTATTATAATTCAGCATTGTTCAGCATCAATCAGTACTAATCAACATTCATTCATATATTTGGGGAGAGGTTGGGAGGGGGTGTAGGAGAGTCCCAAATTAAAAGACAACAGACTCTAATCACAACACAATGAAGGAAAATTTGAACTTAGGATCTAACTTACCTATATGATCCCAATTCTCTAACCATAAGGTCAAGATGTCATTGACCTTCTTTTAGGGTTTAATTTCTACATCCCTATACTTAGTGAGTATATTATTATATGTTTCCTCTTTTTTTGAGCAAAGATTAGAAGAAGTTAAAACAGTTTATAACTGATAACATAAAAATTTAGACTTTCATAAATAAGTTTGTTATCATAAGTAGTTATCATCAGCAATCATCACATATCAACACCGATTAAAATTTAGTCATATTTCCTAATTATTATAATCCAGTATCAATCAGTACTAATCAATACTCATTTAAATAGTTTTGTTCTTTTTAGCTCCACATTTCAACCATGAAGACAATATATATATATATAATGGCAGGTGAGTGTGCCTTGGAGCAGCATGTACAACTTGGTGACAGTAAGATGTGGGCACTGTGCAAATCTTCTCTCTGTTAACATTGGACCCTCTCCCCCACCATCATCTCTTCCTCCTCAAGATTTTCAGGTTAACTATTATTCATCTCATTCATAAATTCAATTTAGTTGCCCTAATTTTACACTAACTAATTAATTAAGCTATTAATTGTTCAAAGGTCAACTTAACCAAAAGTTTAAGCTGATGGTTGAAGGTCCAAAAATATATTTATATTCTAACACGCCCATTCATGAAAATGCCCTTTGGGCTTGAAGCTTGGATGTTGCAATGCCTACCCTAGCTTGCGTAATAAATCAATATGATGCTGTTGAGATTCGAACACGAGATCTCTTGCTTAGAAAGACTCTGATACCATGTTCAAAAACTAACTCAACTAAAAGTTCAAGCTGATAGTTGAAGGTTCAGGAATAGATTTATACTCTAAGAGTAATTAAGCACAACTTTTGTTTATTACTTCTATCATTTATGATTTGTAAAAATTGTAGTTGCTAAGGCAACATCATGATTCCGAAGATTTGAGCAAGAGAGGTATCCCGGGTTCTTCATCCTCAACAGCAGTTGAGTACTTTGATCAATTGCCCACACCCCAACACCATCGTCGTAAGTTCTTTATATATGATCTCTTTCCTTACAATCTTTTCTAATTCAAAACCAAACCTTTGAATTGATCAGCCATGATCAGCACTATTGATTAGCACTGTTCAACACTTAATTATATTCTCTACTCACAGTTTCAATCATGATCAGCACTCATTAACATTGATGAGCACCCATCAGTATTGATCAGTACTGATTAGTATTCATCAGCACTCATCAGTATTAAGTTACTTAATTACAATAAGTTGATGAGAACAATCCCTTAATACTTTGACAAAATGAGACATTATTGTTGAGTTTTTTTGGGATAGCTTGGGATAATAGTTCACTTCAAACCTACACTTCAAAATCAGTTTTCTTAGTTGTTACCCATAATAATAATTATTATTATTACTATTTGGAAAAGGATACGTACAACACGTAAACATAGCCCTTCTCTCTAGGGTGTTATCAACAGCTAGAATACTGAGAAACTCATTAGATGGAGGACGATAGTAATATGTTGTACAATACAATGGAAAAAAAGAGTGCGAACTTGACCATCCAATCTGCTACCAATATATCGTGTTACCTTCTTTGAGAATATGACGAGTGTTGACCTAGGTTGCTCGACTAAGAAAAGATCATACTAATTTGGCATTGCTCTAAATAAAGCTTAATTAAGAGCTAACCTGCTTAGCTAGGGTCTTAATTTAGACCACTAAGCTAAGTCATATTTATCTTTTACTCAAGTTAATATATAGATAATATAAAGTTTTTGTTTAATCAAAATAGATAAAATAAAATATCATTCTATATGCTTAAATCTTACTATAAACCCTTAACTTTGTTGTGTGCATACATTGTTGTAGCTCCAGAAAAGCGGCAGCGTGTTCCTTCTGCATATAATAAATTTATCAAGTAAGCATTTATGTTCAATTTACAAAATTCATCAAAAAATTTCTTATAGACGGTCTGTTAATTATTTGTAGTAGATTTATTTAGTTGGTCATCGGTTGATCTGTTTTTACAGGTTTACCAATTATCGGGAAAAAAAATGTAGTTGGTAGTTTTGTGGAGGCCATTTTCAGACCTGTTTCGAAATCTCACAAACCCTAACTAGTTGTCTGTATCCATGGTTGGATTGAATAGGGAGGAAATACAAAGGATTAAAGCTAGCAATCCGGAGATTAGCCACAGAGAGGCCTTTAGTGCTGCAGCTAAGAATGTGAGTTTTCTTTTCTACCTTTCTATTTATTTATAGTTAAGGTTTTTTCTTTTTTAATTTAAAGTACGGAATCACATGTTCGGATTTCACAGTTAACAGTACGTTTGATTAGGTCAAACATGAAAAACTCCGCATTCAATTCAGTGGGACAAGCATTCATCAGTCCTAGCTAGTTTAGAAACATTTTCTATATCGGAACTTATGCCACACACTTGTAATCTTTTTCAGTTGGACAAGGATTCATCGTCAACTAATATCGATCAATCGTCTCTTTGTAATATTGTATATGTCTAGATCGAACTTGTGTCACGTAAGTGTCATATAGTTTCTAGGTGGTTGGTGAAGGACGCTTAATTATGACCAAGCATTGGTTATCAAATTTGGAACTTAAGAAGCTAACACCTCCTGTTTTACT
>JACYFF010031952.1:98313104-98328601 GCA_017589665.1 Selenicereus undatus | reverse complement strand
ACTTGTGACTTGTCTATGAATTATGACTAACACAGTACTCAGTCATGCACGAATTTGTGAATAACTAATAAATAGACCAGCCAACTATTGCTTTCTCTGTGTGCATATATATACTATACATATATGAACGTTATTCAGGTAGGGTGAAATTTGTGTACGTAAGTAGAATGAGATAATCAATAGATCTAAGTTCAGTGATCATCGTAGTTACGTTTGGTGATCAACATACCTATTTCGGGTGATGTATACAAATATATCTAAGGTATATTGATCACCTAACATAATTATGATTATTATTAAAACTAGATTTATTGATTACCTCGTCCGACTCATCCTTCATAAAACATCGTTGTATGTGAATAGCCTCCTATATATATATTAATGTGATAACAAGCTAATAGCAGTATATATTAATTAATGTGGTTAATGTGGGCATGCAGTGGGCACATTTTCCTCATATTCACCTTGGACTGAATCTTGATGGTCAAAAGCAAGCGATGCTGGAGCACACACTTACTGGTCGGGAAGGAACAAACAAATCTCATGGATTCTACTAAAAAAAGTAATCATGATATTTGCTATCGATATTACATGTATGTTAATTAATTAGCTAGCTAATCAATGTATAAGCTCAGCTAATTAATTTAATTTTATCTGTTTAATTTATTATTTTGTGTACAATCCAATTTTATTGATCCGGTTCATATGATAAGCGAACTTGTAAGATCCAAAAAATCTATATCTATCGAAGGCTCTATGTTGTGGTTTTAGTTAATTCCAAATTTATCCGGATATATAAGACCTTCCTGTATTATGTGCTTTCATATCATTCGATACCAATATAATACCTAAACAACTAAGTTTAATTATCGTTAAGTAACTTGAGCATCGAAGGGTTACTATCTGATGGCGAACGGCTTATGAAACCGTTAATAGTTTGTAAAACAACTAACAACTGAAAACTAGATTTATTTTTATTTTTTTTACAATGGTAAACGGGCTCAGCCCACTAGCCCCCTATCGCAGGGTTTACCCAGTGGACTTGAACGGACTAGGGGGCGGGGAATTTCAAAGCTTAGATCAAAGTCCAGACCCACACACGCTTCTACACACAAATGCACCGTAAATGTGCCCCCAAGTTTGAACCCGGGTGGGGGGGGGGGGGAGACTGTAATATATTATGCTCCAATTCACTAGAGTTTAATTCTTTTCCAAATTTAAGAGTCTTCTTTCCCATCTTTCAGCCACCTAATCCCTAAATTATATATTTTTGAGCTAGGGTATCTTTTTTTTTAAATTATCTGACTCCAATATCGTCAAAATTTGATGATTCTATTATATAGGAGCACCCTTGTAATCTAACTACTCAATGTTAGTGAAACAACTAGTTTTATCGAACACATCCATATGCCTCCCTTGATTCGGTTTGTTTTTTTTTTTTTTTATGTTTTTAGGTTGAAACTGAAACTCGACTGCTTAGTTTATAATGTTCTAGGAACATACCCCAGGGCTAGAATGAATGCTCACTGCTGTTGTGCATGTATGATATAATGATAATAATACTCAAAAAAAAAGGGAAAAAAGGAGAGAGAAATTGCAGAATGATTCTCAGTAGAGAGGAATTGAAGAATGATTTTTGTGGAGGAAGAGAGAGAGATGAAATAAAAGGAAGACTGTATGATGATGATGATGATGATGATGATGGAGATTGATAGTTACAGATGCTAAGATCAGTGGTCGCTGTCACCCAACACAGACTGCATTCAATTGGAGGTATCCAGAAAGAACCCATCTCCCATATGTCCATATTCAATCAAGCGGACTGCTCTGTAGTACATATTTTTCATCGCATATACAAACAAACAAACTAGGGTTATGGATGACAATAATTAGGGCGTGTTCTTTCCATTGGAAAATATGGGTTGAGAAATAAGTAAATTTGATTGAAATTGGTATATTTTTCATATAATTGGTAGAAATTGGTTAAAATAGTGGATTGAAGTAGGTTGAATTTGATTTTTTTTATTGAAGTTCATGAAGTGAATTGAAGTGGGTTGAAGTTAGTAAATTGAGATTTAACAACGAAAAGAACAGAGCCTTAAAGTGACATTTTCAACGTAAAGCTAGATTTCATGAAAAGAACAGGGCCTTCATATGACATTTTCAATGTCCATCAGTAGGCTGATTTTTCGTCAAAATTCACCTATTTTTCGGTTAAAATTTCCATCAAAATAAAATCTTTTTGTTGTAGTTAATTCAAAGTTGTCATCAAAAATTAGAACTTTATCTTTGTTTTATGTTGAATGTAAATCAAAGCAAAATAATAAATGTGACTAAAAGTTTGATTTGTCATCCCACCATAGAAAAATGATTTATGTACGACTGGATCTAAGTTCAACTAAATCAAAAGTAAAATCCGCATTAGATCTTTTTTGAATGGATAAATCTAACATGTGCATACAACCTAGAGAGAATTAAACCTGATCTTTCTTGTGGAAGCCACCCAGACTACTACTCAGGGAAGTAAACGTTGCAGGCCAGACTCAGGCTTGGGTCGGTCAGTTAAAAGCTTTGCTCGGGCTCGACGAGCTTAAAGTTTAGGCTCACGTTTGGATGCACAATGCTTGGCTCAACTTGGTATTGTTATTTTTTATTTTTTTATTTTTTGTAAAAAAGTTACCAAATTTAAGGATACAATCCAAACTAAATTGTAAATTTTTGTATTGGATCTAAGAACTAAGGATTGGAATAAAATTTTGTTGATTATGAAAATAATTTGATACTTTCCACGCGAATGTATAGGAAAAAAATAAACTAATTAAGATACACTGAGCCAAGCCAAGATGAGCCTTCTTGCGCTTAGGCTCGGTTTGGTATGTTTTTGAGTTAACTCAGGCTCAGTTTGACTCAAGTCCTGACAAAACTTTGACCAAGCCCGACTTGAGGCCTCAACAAGGTGGCTCGGTTTCATTACAGTCATACTATCATCACTAGATCACCCCCAACGGGGCAAAATCTACATTAGATATTACCTTATAATTGTCTCTATTTTTCTACTGTAACAAAAAAATTGTATCAAATTAGACGAGGTTTGGGTTAGGCTAAATTTAATGCAAATTCGACATTGAATATTAATTTCTTCTTCTTTATATTTGTCAATTATTTTTCTTCTTCTTTATAAGAAATTAGCCATTAAGAAAAGAAAATGAAAGAACAAATTGTAAGAATATTTAAGAATATGTCCTCTATATGATACAAATCCTACTGTCAGTAGTCTCTTTCTTTCGAAAACCTATTCATAGATGTCATGATCTTAGGCACTTAAGTCGTACACAAATTAATTAAGATAGAGGAACCCGGCCCCATTCTATTGAAAGTAACTTACATGATAAATCTATAAGCACGTACTTTCACAAGTTACATATTATATTTTATCTATTTTGCCGATTTGTTATTATTAAAAGTGTAACCAACTAGCTCAAATGTCACAACAGAACCTGTTAGGATGGGAAGTCGAACAGTTGATTGAATCATAGAAATACAGTTCACAATGTTGAACGAGATCATTTCATCTTAAACATAGGGGAATGTAAGGAAATTTGCTAGACAAGGAAAAGTATAATACAAACTGCCCTGTTTGGCAAAATTAGCGGTTCAAGTAGTGGATAGCTGTTCAGGTAGCGGGTAACGTTTCTAATTTAGCTGTTAGCAGATAACTACTGTTTAGAAGAGCAATTGAATAAAGTGTGTTCGGTAAATTTAGTTGTTGGATTAGCTGATTAATGTAAATTGACATAAAAGGATATAGATAATTTTCAAAGATAAAATTTCTAAAGGGTAATTTTTTGTAAAAAAATATGAAACGCTACTTTTGAATGTCAAACGTTAATACTATTAGCTTTTCAAAAACGCTACTTAAAACGCTAAACGCTACTTAAAATGTTAGTCAAAATACTACGTTACCGAACACTAAAAATTACATGATGAGTGTATTGACTTAGTCAAAACCCCAAACGCTACCCAAAATGCTGTTGCAGAACGCGCCCTAAATTGATCTTACAAATACAATTCATAATATTATCGTATACATATTCCATTTGCTCTACAAAGTTGTTAAATTTCCCTACCTTTTTCCTAAAGAATTTTTTCCCCAAATGGTGTTAGACAAATTGAGCAAATAACTAGTACTTACTAGTAAAATTCCATAGACATATCGAAAATGTCATAAAACCTGCCGTAACTTTTCCAAATTACTCAAATGGTCCTAGAACTTATTAATTAAGCCGAAAGTTTTCATTTGGAACTTAGCGAGAGGTTAAACAAGTTTTTGTTTTTTTTTTTGGGTGGGTTTTTGGATCTTTCATTTTGCTAGAGTCGAGCAACTGTTGAGTCAGTAAATGGTAAAACTCTCTTGTCACAGATTTTTCCCATTTACAAGATTCGAACCCAAAATTTTACTTACATAAAATAAATATCAAACCACTTGAATTAATCTGTACTGATAGAAATTAAACTAATGTATATTGAGTATCAATGAAAAATGGTCCAACCCGAATTTATTATTAATTATCATTATTTTTTTGGGAGGGGGTGTGAATAATGGGGTCAAGCGTACCGAATCTGTAACGTCAAATCATACTGCATTTGTATGTAAGTGAACACTGAATTGTCATAAAAAGACTTATAAAATATCGACAACACATCATTTTTTCAAGCCAAAAAATAAAAGTAAAACATTTATTTCTCATGCTGCAAAGAGGTCTGCAACACACACAGCACACCAACCCGTCCACTCAAACCCCCAACCTCCCATTCGTACAATTATCCCATCTTTTTTAATACCAAACGTATTACAAATGTCGGTGTTGATTGGTTCAAACAGTTCGATATTTATATTTTGTAAGTAGGATTTTAGATTTAAATTTTATTATTGGAGAAATTTTGTAATAGAAGAAGTGTTTTACGTCTTTATGAGTTGACAATCAAAGAAAAAAGATACGTACGGAAAATGTAATCATAGTAATTACGAACAATAATTTAGGGTCTGTTCTTTTCGTGGGCAAATTGGGGTGGGTAAAAGGGTGAAGTGGGTTGAGATGAGTTGAAATTGGTATTTTTTTTTTTTGAGGTGGATTAAAGTAGATTGAAATTAGTATATTTTTTTGTGGTGGGTTGAAGTGTGTTAAAATAATGAGAATGTAATTATAAATGGGTGGGTTGAAATTGATTGAAGTGGGTTGAGATGGGTTGATGTTAGTATTTTTTTTCAAGTGGGTTGAATGAGTTGAGATTGGTAAATCTAAAAAGACCTACGAAAAGAACAGGGCCTTAGTTCCATGGAATTACCTCTAAAACTACCTCACGCAAAATTGGTTACTCTAATAGTTAAGTATTAAATTATGAGATATGACAAAAAGTGAATTAATCGTATTACAAACACATTGAGTTACATAATTTTAATGGCTACGTAAAAATCACTTATTTATGTCAACCTTAGTTAAATTTAAAAGTTACTCTTGATTTATACAGAAAATCTCGACACGAGCCTGGTTTATACCAGCCAACCTTGGTTCCTTTGTTTGACAAAGCCCCAAGCTCCAAAATAATCATTCAAATGGATTCCTTGACAATGAGAATTTCTCCTAAGACGATGAATCATGCTTTAGCCAACATTTTTTTTTTAAAAGGATAAACGGAAACAATAATAACATTAAACGTCTCTTCTTACAAGAGTACGATGATTTAACCAACATGAATGGTGATGGTTTCCACTCTCTTACAATCTTGGGTTCTCCTTAGATGTTGGGCCGTTGGCAATGTAATTGTAGCTGAGCTTCTAATTGGGCCAATATAGTATGCTAAATGAGGCCCGATCAAGAGCGGCCCAAATGAATCATGGACGTCTTTGTCAAAGCAAAAGGCCAATTGGGCTTCTGATGTCATATTCTAGAAGAGTTGTGGTAAGGAGCCCATACCATACCCTTTGAAAAAATCTCCAAAGATATATATGAGCGGATGGCTGTATAAAGATTGCAATCTTAATGAACAACATTCAATCTTGATGAAAACATATGACAATTAAAGAAGATAGCCATGAGTAATTTTTTTTTCATGTTGTAGATGGTGCATCTGAATTCAAATGCTTGTCCATGACATCGGTGATGGAAGATCAGAATCTAAAATTGTTGTCAACAAGTGATTAGGACAACAAATTTTGATGGTAAATATCAAACTTTTTCTTACGATTTTTTTTTTTTTAAACAACGGTAAGCAGGCCAACTCATGCAAGTAAATTCGAATACCCAAAATTTTTGGTTCGACCTCGTTTCATGCTTTTGCACCCAAAATTTCAGGTACTCAAACCAAATTCTATTTTGATTCGGGTACCCAAACCATAGAGACCCCTAATAATAACAGGGATGATCCTACACCGCCATATAGAATCACAATCAGACGGCAATTCTTCATGCAACCCTGATTGCGATGCACTCTTTGGGGAGACAAATTAAGGTGCAGAACTCACTTAAAAGATGAACCGCAATACAGTGGAAGGAAGACGAAATTTCACGAATATATGCAAAAATTCACATCATCCATTCGAGATCTTCAAGATTACATCTTCAACCTCCACAGAGATTCTTAATCTTTGTTTTTTATCCATAAAGGACACGGACTCCCACACGTCAAGGGTTGCCATCCAAGCTAAAACATCACCGAGCTCACAAAGACAACACTGCTACTCATGCCTCCCATGTCATAACCTAAAATTAACTCCGCCATGTGTAATTACTGCTGTGCACATTGTACCCTCTGAGCTCCAGGATGCTCATCATCTTCATTATAAGCCTCCTGCTCTGCCTGCATCTGCTTCCTCCTCATCTCCTCCTCAATGTTGACATCATACATTGTAGTCTCCTCGCACTCATCCAGCTCCATGTCGGACAGCTCCATCGAAGGTCTTGGTGGCAGGATAGCTTCCAACGCCTTACATTGATCAAGGCTCAATGAATCGGGGAATTCAACATTGAAGTGTATGTATAGCTTGCCCTTCATGAATGGTCTACCATAAATTGGCATGCCCTCATCATCAATTGCCTTGAACGAATCTGTCGATTGCATAGATCACCAAACCGACAATTGTGTTAGAAACAATGTCAGAAAGGATGGTACAGTCATCTTAAAAAGAGCTGCCACAAATACTAACCAGGCTTGATAACTTCTCCTGGGTTCGACTTGATGAGGAGTTGCCTTCCATCCAAATGGGTCAGAACAAATCGGAAGCCGCAAAGAGCCTCAGTGAGACTCAGAGTGTGCTCATAAAAGAGGTCCTCACCCTTTCTCTTGTATTTAGGATGCTCTTTCTGCTGGAGAAGAAAGACCATATCTCCAGTAACTGTATCAGGCTGCACACAGATAAACATTTAAATTGTTAATACCACGGGAATAGGATACAAAAGGGCGAAAATGCTAGACCACTCGTTCAACTAGTGTTGCGAACATACAGCTTCATCAGCTTCACCAGGGAAAGTGATTTTCTGGCCATGCTGCATACCCTTCTCCACAACTACCTCCAGCACCTTCTTCTCTGGCACAACTTTCTCACCCTTGCATTGAGGGCACCGGTCCTTCTCACTGATGGTCTCCCCAGTACCCTTGCATTCATTACAAGGATGCTGGGTCTGCTGGATCATCGAAGGACCAAGGTGTCGGATCGACACCTTCATACCCGTACCTTGACAACCAGAACATGTCATGGAAGCCCCAGATTTCGATCCTTTGCTGTTTCGCAGCGTGCATTTATTGTGTTAGCAGAAGATTGATTGACAACTGTCACTGACGACAAACTAAGACGTGTACTCACCCATTGCACTTGGGGCATATTACATTACGAGACAGGGAGAGCTTCTTTGTTGTTCCCATGTAGAGTTCTTCAAGTGAGACTTTGAGAGGATGAACAACGTCCTCTCCCCTCCTTTGCCGGCTTCCTCTGCTGCTACCACCACCTGCTCGTCGAAAGCGAAGGCATAGATATCAGCAAATGCAGCTTTATTTGGAATTCGCTATTGACACCAAGCAATTCAAAATGAGCTCTTACCAAAAGGATTTCCACCAAAGAATGACTGGAAGATGTCGAATGGATCGTGCATGCCACCACCTCCAGCCATTCCCTCCTTGAGGGCATCTTCACCATACTGATCATAGATCTCACGCTTTTCGGGATCACTCAGAACCTCATATGCTTGAGCCAGTTCTTTGAACTGCATCAAACATGACAAAACCCTACTTCAGCTTGATGCGAATGCAGCTGGGTATTGAGCTATGAGGCAAAAGCTTTGCTCATCAAATCTCTATCTCATGATATTTGCATCAATCAATTAACATTACCACCTATGATACCATAATCCTCCCGTCTGACCCTTTTTTATCTTTTCTTTTTCTTTTCCATGTTCTGTTTGACTGCTACCACCACTTCGTGGCCATCTTTACTAACACACACCAACTCAAGAATCTCTTATGCTTTGCTTAGACCTTGAAAAATTTAGTTGAAAGAAAAATTTAGAAAAGTAACTTTTTTTCTTATATTTAGTTTAGAGAAAATTACAAAGAAAAAAATATGGAAGAAAATTAAGTAAAAAATTTCCTCAAATTTGGAATTGAGGTGAAAATTATGCTCCCATTTAGGCCTTAGAAAATTTGATGGAAAGCAAATTTAAAGGGAAAAATATGAAGAAAACAAAAATCAAGAGAAAGTGAGTTTTTTCTTTTGAATTGAGGAAAAAATACAAAAAATTTAGATAAAAAATTTAAATATTGATGAATTACTTAAATAATATTAATGTTATCTAAGCAATGTGAGCTCAAAAAGGATCAAAAATTCTTTTGGAAACTTCCCCTAAACTTCTCTCGTAATTTTATAAGAAAAATTTTATCACTTATTTCTAACAATTTTTCCACCTCATTTTCCATCATTCTTTTTTTTTTTATAATTTTCTCTAAACCCAACACAAGGAAAAAAAAATTACATCCTTAATTTTTTTCTTTCCACTAAATTTTTCAAGGCCCAAACAAAGCTTTAGGCTTGTTCTCTATCTACCAAACTACAATCTGGCCGCATAACTAATCTTCCAACAACATCCGTTTCATCTTACAGTAAGATTACGACAGATGCTACAAATTAGTGCGACTCAGTACATATATATCCAACAACAATGCCAATCAATCAATCAATCAATCACGGCCAGCGACAATTAGAAGAAACTGCTCGACGATCAAATTTGACTAGATTGAGCTCCCAAGCAAACAGATCTAAATGATAATCGTATTGCAGCCAGAACAAAGCTAAAATTACGGTGAATTGAATTGACATATGAAAAACAAGTAAAAATTTTCATAATCATACTCTCCTCGAATGATTTAACACTGTCAATTCGTACAGATTCTCAAAATCCGGCAATCAAGAATTCGAACTATAGATCATCAACAAAATAACAAAAGAAGAGAAAGAGAAGAGAGAGATAGTACCTTCTCAGGATCACCACCCTTATCAGGATGATTCTTAATGGCGGCTTTCTTGTAAGCTTTCTTCAAATCCTCAGGAGAAGCGTTCTTAGGGACTCCAAGAATCTCATAGTACCTGGTGTTGTTGCTCTTCTTCGCCGCTCTTCCGAACATTTTCTCGCTCCTCGTCTACCCCCTCTCCCTCTCTCTCTCTCTCTCTAATTCACATAGGATTGAAGGATGTGCAGTGAACGTAATCTAATAGGGCCGTTTTCCCGCGAAAGACTTGAGACGCTTCTGGATTTCCTGCTTATAAAGTATTCTTATAGACGCACCTGGGCCGTTGATGCCGCGAGATTTTTGGACAATGTGGAAGGGTCCAGAATTGCGTAGAGAGAGAGAGAGGGGGGGGGGGGGGAAGAGGGGTGTCTAGATGGTTCTGTAAGGGTGTAGGCTGTTCATATCAGAACATTCTCAACGATGATTTCATTTGGAACCTAACCTTCTCATAGTAGTAAAAGTTTTAAATTTTTAAAACTTATATTTAATTATTTTTTGATTTAGAAAACTCTAATTTAAATCACTCGATAAAAATACTTATTATAAACTTATCTCATTATATACTTTTTTTTTTTTAATCATATAAAAATTATATATTAACAACAAAACAAAAGAACAAAGCAAAATATTTAAAAATAAAAAAGTTAGGCCCGCGTGGTGGAACTGGGCGTCATTCCACCACGCGTGCCAATTTTTTGCTCCTTTCATAATATTTGGACAAGTATCATAGGCAAACCTATGTTTTATTTTTTTCAGCTGGCTGTGAGTACTGCCATACACCTAGGAGCATATGCTTTCAAAAACTACATAAGAGAAATATATCCTCATAATCACTCATACGATAAATACATATTAAAATATATATATGTCCTCATAAATATATATATATATATATATATATATATATATATATATATATATATATAATAACAATAATTATAATAAAAGCACATATTTATGAGAGTATGAAATAATTTATCAGTGTAGGCTAAAAGCCTACCTCAACCCCCAAGCAAGGAGCCATAGATATTTTCTTCAACTTACAGGTTTCCTCATGATTCCTCAACCTATCCATGGTGCATCTGCCAAATCCAAATATCTGATGATGATCAATTGAGTAGCCAAAGTTCACTAGTCAATCAACTGATTATTAGTATATAATTAGTAATTTAGATTATTAAAGATAAGCATAAACTATCCATAGTGCATCTAACCGGTAATATTGAAAAATTAAACTAGAAAAAAAGGAAATAAAAAAATGAACATAAGCTTCCCTCCATAGATCAAAATGTAAAAATTAGGGATAAACGGTTCTAGGTATCTGTCTAAAAAATTGAACACTGGAAATTTGGAATCAGTCAAACCAGTTTCTAACTTTTGGGAACCGGGACTACAACCTGTAAAATATAACGATTCGTTGAAATTTTACCTCCTAATCAATTAAATTTCTTTATTTATTTGAAGTGGGAGAGGAGGTGTATGATCTTTTTCTACCTTCATCTTTGATCTTTACACAAAAAAAGAAAGTTAGTTTATTAAGTTGTATATTTTTTTTATCTTAGTTACTTGAAAAATATAATGACTTATTCTTTAATTAGCAGTAGAAAATAACTGATATTGCATTAAATTTACTATTTGGGGAGTCATTTTTGTAGGTAAAAAATAAAATGGTAAAAGAATAGAGACACAAAAGAAAAGCTAGTAAAAAATAAAAAATTATTCATTTTTCTTTCTTTAAACCGATTACAAGTACTAATTCTGTTTTTTTTTTTTTTGGAGAACCGGAACTGTAACTAATTGGACCGGTTCCTGTTTGTTAGGAATCGAAAATAAAACCGTTAACCGAGTCCGAATAGGTTTTAGGGTACTCGAGAGCCTTACCTACCCCTAATAAAAAGGAACTATAGAGTAGAACTTGAATATCATCCAACTTGAAACTCTCTCATAATAGAGTCATACAATTTAAAATGATTTGTTAACTAGCCTCTAAGTCTGAGCTACACATAGGTTGTTTAATTTTTTTTTTAAAAATATTATAATTAATCTTATAATTTAAATTTTTAAAAATAATACTATTAACATATCAGTAATTTATTTCATCTTTTTGTTCATAAAAGTAGTTGAAAAGACATATTTCATGACCGCAACATTCACACTCATATATATATATATATGTGTGTGTGTGTGTGTGTGTGTGTGCGCGCGCGCGCGCGCGCGTACGCATGCGCGTCACATTGAAAAGCACAAAAAGGAGTTAGAATTTAGACAAAGACCATCATCAATTTAGATCAAGGAGAACCAGAAAGGAGTTGTAAAAGGCAAACTGATCACAACATCAAATTGTCTAAATCAATTGCCAATTCTCACAATTAATGAGGTGCATCAATTGGCCGCAACGGATTCAATCATTTTCCTTTTTGACTGGCTCATATAATCTTTGTGCAAAAGCTAATGAGAACACAAACTCCATATTTGAGTGTAGCAAACCACTTTAATTACCAATGGTAAAACATCTCCCTACATAACTGGATTTCAAAGGAAAAACAGCTTTCTTAGGGGCATATTGCAGCAAGTAGAAGAAGTCATGGTGCATTTTCAAAATCTATATTTCTATATTCTGCAATCGGTAGAAAGTGAAGAAAAAAAGATGTCATGTCACTACTACATGTCAAAATTCCGGGTAATAATCATCATTAAATGCTCATAAATAGTATTGAATTGAAGCTGACTGTAACTATTAGTCTATTGCCGAATGCTCCCAAATGCTGCTAAAGCCAAACACTAGCAGTAATTGCTGAAATGAACAAATGCTTAAATCTCAAAAGTTTGCTTTCTTAACACTTCAAAAACTCTGCTTAAAATGCTATTATATATTACTAAAAATGCTAGTTCAAATACTAACTTATTGAATTATATACTTGAATGGTTTTCATTTACGTCGAAATACTAAATTAATGCTACTCCAAAAATTGTTACCGAACAGGGTTCTCATCGGAGGAAACGTATCATATATTCATGTTTTTGGGCTAGTTGTATCTATCATATAGGAGAAAACATACCATACATGCATGTAGTGGACAAGTTGTGTTGTGTCTATCATATTTTCGCTACAATATGAAGCAAATTTTTTGAAGGGAAATTACAACAAGAAGCACAAAACATTGGAAGTGTCTACTGGGAACTGAATTAATGAAACTAGTCTTTAAATGCGTGCTATGTACGGTTTGTTTTAAAATTCTAGCTAAAATATTTTTAGAAATAATAATATTATAATTGTAATTTATTTCATTTGTTCCTTCGTTGAAATAATTTAAAAGATACTAGTCATTATGATGACTTTAAATCACATAGTTTAAATTTTTATTTTAGATAAAACCTTAATAAATGCTTAACAAGACACATATCACGACCACGGCGTTCGAACTCACTTTTATATATGTATATATATACATATATATACATATATATATATATATATATGAATACTTATTTGAATTTAATTGAAAGAGCAAAAATATCAAATGAATAGTGATATCATCTAAAACAATAGAAGGGGGGCTAGGGAACATCGTAACCATCTTGGCCCTTCAAATTCTCAATTTCGTATAAATTCTCAATTTCGCTTATCCGGACCCTTTTCCCCCTCCCCCTTTCTCTTACGGCGGTATATGGTTTTTGCAATCGTTTTCTCTTTAAATCTTTTTTCTCAAAACTGTTTTGTGGGTCTTATGGAATCAACCTCTCTATGGGTAGGAATACCGGTAGAGGTAAGGTTGCCTACAGTTAGATCTCCACAGATCCCGCGAAAGCGGGACCCACATTGAAAGTTTGTTGTTGTTGTTGTACCAGACACACTACTGTCTTTTTTTGATCCAATACTGAACGAATTGAATGTCGCCTTCTTCTTGGGTGTCATTTACATTGGAAGATTTAGAGACACTGAATATGCTCTTTTTCCCCCATTTTGTAAAACTTTGTAATTACTATAATCATGGATTAAAAATTAGCCATATTTCAACAGTTGATTAACCCAAAACTATTTTTAATCATATTAATTATGCTAATAATTAAAATTTTCCCTTTTGCTTTTATAATCCAGTTCATTAGAAATTATTTCACTTAAGAAACTACAAACAACAAGAAATTTCTTTAGTTACTAAAATAAAGTTGGCTGATTATTTATACCAAACACTAAATTTTAGATTTTTAAACCTTTTCAATTCGATTAAAAAAACTCCTTTTTATTAATCTTTTTACAACTTTACAGAAGAGTTGGATGATTTTTAAAGCTTTTTCTTTATTCAAACGTAATAATCAACTACACGCCATATCTCGTTACCTTTTAAAATGATTATTTAAATTACAATTCAAATTCTTGGATTCCACACTGATTAATCATTGCAAAAAAAAAAAAATCAAAATCCAAAAAACCAGGCAACAGTCAAGACATTACTTTCCACATTAATGACAACTCAACTGGATTTCTCCATAATCTTTTCTTTTTTTTAAAAAAAAAAGGGTTAATAACATACTTTTTTCCTAACACTAGTCTGGACTCATACTTTGCACAGCGCATGTTATAATAGATAGTTTGATTTTATATATATATATATATATATATATATATATATATATATATATATATATATAGAGAGAGAGAGAGAGAGAGAGAGAGAGAGAGAGAGAGAGAGAGAGAGGAATACTCATTGTAGACAAAGTTAATATTGTAATTTAGAAAAGGATAATTAAAGTTACTGAAAAATATGAATAGATAGCACTTTCATACACAATCATTGAAACTCAATAATTAAAATAATTTAGGATTGTCAAAGACACGATGTAAAGTATGATAGAGATTATAAGTAGTCAAAATAAAACTAAAAATCATGCTAAATGATACGTTAATTTATGACGCCAATGGCGAAAAATCAACCTTCTCTTCTTTTACTTACATTAAAAATTAAGTTCGTATTAATAATTTGATTAGCAGTGATATAATTGAAGATTACAGTTACACCTTGTATATCTAGCATCAGTGTTTCGTAAGTAATACCCCTCTTCCTTCCAATTAACTGGCGCAATAAGAATGATAAGCAATTTTACTTCATGGTATCGTACAGGCTCCATAACAAATACTTATGGTTTACCTATATGGTCATTTATAATCGCATGTAGTAATAGATGACCATATGGTTGTAGAGAATGTAATAATGAGATAGTTAATAATCACAAAATCAAGTGTGCAAAACGTGATGAACAATACAATACATGTAATGTATATGAATCCAATTGTGTTGTGGTTGTACTCAAAAGAACTTGAGCATCCTCATGAAGAACAATAAATCTTCTATAACCTGTATGATCTAGCAATAAAATTCTAAAGATGTACCTATATAATTCATATAAAAGAATATAGTACATAATAGCATGAATAGACCAACGTCGGGAAATATATATATCTTACTTAAATCTTACAACATCTAATAATGGAAGAAATAAAATTATAATGAAACATGTTTTTTTAGAAGAACGGTTAATGGAATTCAATGGTTTTCTACTTACAAAAAGATATAGTTTTTGAGACTTAAGCTTTAGCAGTTGTTTTTTTTTTTTGCCCCCTAGTGAATTTTGAGAGGAATGGAAGGGTTGGAGCAAGTTTCTTATCTACGAAAGATTCCCCCACCTTTGTCGAAGGTTGTTCTTTGTCCTGATTTTAATTATTTGGCTTAATTTTCTTTGATTTTCAGTGAGCCATAAAAATCAATGGACAGAGACCAGATTCTTTTATTTGAATAACCAATTGTCTTGCAATTTATTTCACTCAATATTATTTCTTTATTTTGATTAGTAGTTAAAATGTGTCAAAGAATTTAAGTGTTTTGTTTATATATATATATATATATATATATATATATATATATATATATATATATATATAC
>JACYFF010031952.1:98301831-98313004 GCA_017589665.1 Selenicereus undatus | reverse complement strand
TGTGTGTGTGTGTGTGTGTGTGTGTGTGTGTGTGTAGCATGTCAAACATTTTTATGGTAGAATTAGCTTTTAGCAAGTACTTGGATAAATTAGAACATGTAACTTTGTGAAACATATGCAAAAGTAAGAATATGTACTACAAATGAATTAAAATTCAAAATAGATAATACTCTTATTATGGCTTTGGTGGTTTATAAAGAAGTAATTTTCAACAAAATTTAAAATGATGGAATAAAATATAATAGTAATTTTTATATTTTGATCTTACTTAAAAAAAAAGAAATGATAATTTTTATGCGTTTTAAAAAAATTTTCAATTCCCATTTTTTAAGACTCCTTTTCCTTTTTTTAGTAACTAGTTAAGAAGACGTACTTTTAGATCTTGTGTCATAGTAATGTTTTAGTTTCTAATTTCTCATTTACTCATTAGTTAAGTTTAGATATATTCAAGCAAAAATTATAAATAATCAGTTGTATTCTTTAAGCCAAAATTTCAATTTATCATATTGGTGTATTTTTTAAAAAAATTATGATAGTTGCATATTGCACTTTTTTTTGGATATCATAAACTAAAAAGAAAATTTGAAACATAAAAATGAATCCAAGTAGAAGGAGATGAAATGGGAGGGAGCAAGAAATTCTAAGCAAATCCTCGATCAATATAGACCTTTTTCTTGGTATATCGTAATTCATGTAAATTCAAAAATAATACAAAAAGAATAAATACATTTTAGAATCAAACATACGATATTTGGGAAGTGGGGAAAAAAATTATTCATCATAACTGAAATTTGAACATCATACAACAACTTTTTTTAGCGATGTTGAATCAAACACACAAAAAGACTATCACTTAGATACAATTATTGACTCATCTTACAAAATTCTATCTTCACCCAAGTAAACACGGAGAGAGATAGCATAAAGTATTAAGAAGAATGCTCTTTGGGCGTGTTCGGCAACAGCGTTTTTGATAGCGTTTGATATTTTGACTAAGTCAATACAGTAATTAGGTAATTTTGAGTGTTCGGTAACATAGTGCTTTGACGAGCATTTCAAGTAGCGTTTTGCGTTTTAAGCAGCGTTTATGAAAAGTTAATAGTATTAACGTTTTGTATTTGAAAGTAGCATTTCATATTTTTTTTGCCAAAAAATATCATTTGGAAATTATCTATATCCTTTTATGTCAATTTACATTAATCAGCTAATCCAACATTTAAATTTATCGAACACATTTATTTCAACAGCTCATCCAAACAGCTATCCACTAATATCTAAATTAGAAACGCTATTCGCTACCTAAACAGTTATCCGTTACCTGAACCGCTATCTGTTACCTGAACAGCTAATTTTACTAAATATGGCCTTTGTAGCTATAGTGTTAACAAATTTTAATTGGGACAATTAATTTAAAATAGTTGACAAAGGGAAGGAGTAACATTAACAGAAGGGAAGTTATCCCAAAAAAAAGAATTTTTAAAGGTAGGTAAGATTTTTTTACCCAAAAGAAGTTAAGAGATTTTGTTGTCTAAAGAAGAAAACGTTAAGAGATATTATATTTTTAAAATTATGATGTCATTTTCTAGTTTGGAGAGTAATTATTTTCATAGAAAATCTAATGGTTGTGATTACACATTCAAATAATCAAATGGTTCAGAATCTCAAATTTATGAGAAAATTTTAAAAAGTCACATCATCGTAACATTACTTTTATATAATAGTATAGATAGATTAAGGCAACTGTTCTTTCCATTGGTAAATCCAAATTTACCAATCTTAACCAACTTCAACCCACATCAATCTACTTTATGAATTTCAATAAAAAAAATATCAATTTCAACGAACTTCAACTAACTTCAATCCACTTTTCACTATTTTAACTAACTTCTATCCATCATACAAAAAAATTCAACCAATTTCAAGTCATTTTAACCTACCTCAACCAACTTCAACCCATTTCAACTCACTTCAATAGAAAAAAAATACCCACTTCGATCTACTTCAACGTCCTTCTATCAATCTCAACTAACTTTACTCATTTACTAACTCATATTTATCAATGAAAAGAACATGCCCTGATCTTGTTAACTTTGAGCCTAATCCTCATATTTCCTCAATTAATCCTCGCTTGAACCGGTTGAATCATGCAAAATTTTCTTCCCCAACCGCAACTTTTCAGAGATTTCACGGAGTTCATGAGTTACCATTAATGATTACGAATCATTTAAGACAAGGTGGGAGTGAGCAAAATATTACCGTTGACAAACAGACAACATAAATTTGGATTGTGAGGTTTTACTTTCACCCCTTCGAAGAAGAATTGAGAGCTTCTTCTTCTAGTGTACTTCGTGGGAAGAACATTGTCCAAATTCTCTCTCCTGAACCAGAATCAACTGGGGTTCGAACTGCTAACCTACTCCCACAAATACTCATACAATAACAATGGCAGCTCTGCTTGTTGATGAATCCAGGGCAGGTGGGTGTGGGTCTCATCGAATCTCGTGATTGCCTCTTTGTTTGCATGCATTGAAAGCGACCCTTCATCCTCTTTCTAACCCACTCTCTCTTAAACGACGTCGTATTTCCTTCACAGGTCCACACTCCCCTTTCACTCATCACTCTCTCTTTCTTGCTCTGCTGCCGCCTTTTTCCTTCTAAAATCAGTGTCAGGATACCATAAACCCACGAGAGAGAGAAACTTGGAGAGAGAGAGAGTTACGGGTAAGAAAGATTGGTACAGATAGCAAAAAGGGCAAGTGATTGATTGTTTGAAAGGCTGATGTCGACTTGATTGAAGAGATTCAAGTTGGTTTAGTTGACTAATAATCGATGTTTATCCTTTGCTGAGAAAAAGGGTATTCTTGTTTTGCTCTTTCTTGGGCTTAAATTTCAATTTCGAATTCTGGATGTGTTTATTTTGTTCATTTTACTATCTTGATTTGATGAAGTTGGTTCCTTTTTCAGCATTGTGCTCACTTGATTGATTGTGGGTATGTTGTGTTACTCAGTTTCTATAGTGGGTTGGGGTTGAATTTCACATTGGGATCTGCGATCTAGGTTTTCAAGTAGTGAATTCATGTATCAGTTCAAGACTCAGGTGTCTTCTTGATGAATCCGTTGTCAGTGAAGTGGGTTTTGTAGAAGTCCCTGTCTTAGTAGCAACATAGGCCGTTTCTGTGGAATGCCTGATTAGGGCTTAACTTTGGTGTTTAGGAAATGCATTTTGGGTTGAATGTTGTGTCTTAGTTTTGGCGAATGCGTTGCTGCCATTGCGTTGAGAGCTTGCTATAGATTGAGATTGGTGAATGTCTGATTCATGGTATGGGTTGAGGTCATATGGTTTATGAGACAAGCTGAAAACTGATAGAATTGTTGTCTCAACAAGTGTCTGGCTTTTCTTCTGACCGTTGTTGTTGATAGCTGTAAACTGGTACTGCATTGATTTTTGAAAGGGTTTCATCATCAGTTTGGAACGGGTTCATTATCAGTTTGATTCAACAGTCAATGTATCTTGAACCATTGTATAGTTAGTGTCTTCCTGATTAGGGGAGGTCCTCAAAACTGTCATGAATTCAGTTTCCTAGTAATGTTTTCCATATGAGTTTCATTATTATTAGGTCCCTGGAGATTAAAATCCTTAAAAAATTGGCATCGTGTTCTTCCTGCCTCCTGGCGGAGGCTTATATCAGTTTGCACTCTCAAAGATTGCTACATCCGCTTACCTGTCCTGGAGGACATATATTTATATGAGAAGCCTGAAAATTGTATTCAGCTATTTACAATATATCTTTCCTGGTAAATGAGGTTGGCAGTCTTTTGGTAGTGTGGTCATGGTGTGCTATTATTGTCCTCATCTAGAGTTTGTTTTGCAGGGTGGCACGAAATCATCAATAGGTGATATGGGGGTAACAGGAAAATGGATAAAAGCATTGGTTGGTTTGAAGAAGTCAGAAAGAGCACTATCCTCAGCGAAGAATGAAAGTGTAGGTTTCCTCTTCTAATTTCCTTTACTTCGCCGTTTGCTGAAATATGCTGTGTGTGTGTGAGAGAGAGGGGGGGGGGGAGGCAATGTTCATTGGGTGTCTGTTAGAATCTCCTCTCAGGTTCTCTCTAGTACTGTTGCAAATGTGTTATCCTCCTCTGATCTTGAGAAAAATTGCAACTCCAGCAAGCTATTTTCTTCCATAGCCTCAGGAAAGGAAATGAAAATATGGGAGGATTTTTCTTCCCTTGGTATTGTTTATTTTGCTTGTAGAAATGAGTGAAAGGAAAACGATCCACTGTGTGACTGCATGCAACAATCAACATTATTGATCGAGTTAATTTTGGAATGTTTTGTTTATTCTTAGTTCACTGCATTAGATCTTGAATGCCAAACTAGTTGATGCCATAATTCAAGTGAGCAATTTCAATTCACATTCTTAAATTGGAAATAATGGAATGCTTGGAGAAAGTCGATGACACGGTCAACAATTAAGTTGTCTCATTTAGCAGTCATGGATTGGTACCATCTGTTTGGTTGATCCCAAGTGAATTCAAGTGGTGATGGTGTGAGCACCATCTTTTGTTGGTCTTATACTCATATTTAGATGCCAGTATGCCATGGGTACTAGAACAAATTCCCTCCATTTAGTTTCATAGGGTGCACTATTTGACTATTCTTCTTTTTGTCCAACCAATATTGCAGAGAGCAACAGCTGTCAGACAGTCTCAAGCTCACACAAATCGTTCTGTGGACATAGATAACAACGCAGTCCAAGGACCAGACCATAACAGCGAGCTTGCCGAAGATGCTGATGTCAGGCCAGTATCTGATAATGCTGCCTCCCCATCTACCTCTCTTCAAGCACAATGCGAACCTGAAGACCAACAGAGAATGAGAGAAGAGTGGGCTGCTACATACATTCAGACAGCATTTCGTGGATTTCTGGTATGAAGTCTTTAGATTTACTTCCATAGTTACCAGGAATGCTTCTCGGATTGCTTAATATGGAAGGTCAATTGCTACTTTTTGCTCGCATTTAGTTTAACTTAGGCTTTGGATCATTGCTTCCTGGAACACAAATGGGGGGGGAGGGGGGGGGGTATGGAGCATTCCCAGTAACTATGTTTACTTCCCTAATTGAACATGTACAGTTTCTGACAGAGTGAAAGTGATCAATCCCTCGCCCAAAAAGTTAAAAAGGAGCAAGCTGGAGTTTAATTGTGGTGATCATTTTCTTCAGTGAATAATGAAAAAAAAAATTTCTTGAGTGAAACCATTGGGATGCAGTTTGTTATGACAACTCTATGAACTGATGACATAATTCATGTGGCCTGTGTTATGGTTCAAAACTTTATCTTGCACTCTAACAGTGGGCTGCTTTCTTCTTGCTCCATTTTAATTACGTTTGCTCTACATCATCCAGGTGTTACTTAGATAGATCGAATTTGCAAAATTGTTATAAACAAACACTTCCTTGTGCCAAGGGTGTTGCTCTCATGGGAAGTAGAGAAGCAAGAGCATAGATTTTCTCATTCTTTCATTAATTCGGTTTTATTGCTTTGTAACATTCGAGGCATGATTATCAATAGTCTGAAAGAATTTGATGGTAGTATGAACCTTCCCTTCAAGAGCTCATTCACTGAAAAGCTACATAATTGAGCATGACTTGCTCCAGCAAGTAGTGGAAAGATTGATCTCTTGGGAAGTTTTTCCCAGCCTCTGAGGAGGTAAGGAGTGAGGACAAAGCATGTTCAAGAGGTTTGTGGTTATCCGTTAGCCAGTCATTAACCTAAAATGTAGGTCTTGATAACTTCTCGTAGCCCAGGAGGTAGACTAGGTGTTCTGTGCTTGGAATGGGGCTGCACAGACACAGTCCTCTTAATATATGAATATTCAATAATGCACCATCACGACCTGGAATGCTGGATTGGCGGTTCCTTAGCTTGTCAGTAGGGTAAGATGCTTTGGAGATGCTCAACTCCTAGCCATGTTCTTTGTTTAGCATGGCAAAAATGAGGTATTAGGTTACTGGAAGAATACTTTGCCTTGCATTTATGGCATTGGTGTATATTTCCATTTCTAGTTAAAGATGATTTCCACTACTATATTGCTGCGGTTTTCCTGGTTACAATCTGGGCCTGATTTTAATCATTAATAAATTTGAACTAGGACAATTTATTTTTACCTCCAATTCCAGAGGATTTGGGAAAAAAGAACTAAAGAAGTCTATACTTTTATGGACAATTGTTATGTCTAGAAGAATCCCCATTACCTCAGCGGTCCTCTATGTTTTAGAACTCATAATCCTGCTTGCCGCACTACATTCAATGACTGTCCAGGTTCACTGTGATTTTTCTTATGTCTTTTCAGGCTAGGCGAGCTTTAAAAGCATTAAAGGGGCTGGTAAGGCTTCAAGCACTTGTTAGAGGACATGCTGTGAGAAAGCAAGCTGCAATGACTCTTCGATGCATGCAAGCTTTAGTGAGAGTTCAAGCTCGGGTTCGAGCAAGGCGTGTCCGTTTGGCATTGGAAAGTCAAACAGCACAACAGAGAGCACAACAACAACTTCTACATGAGGCTCATGTTCGAGAAATAGAGGTACATTCCTGCTCCGATTGTGAGGTCTTTTTAGCTATTGATTCCTAGGTTTGCATTTGTGGTATTGGAGTAATCTTTATTATTCACTAACCTATAGGATTCAACTTATATTGGCTAATCAATTGCTGGTATTTTGAATATTGCTGTGAGAATCTACAGCTTTTTGTTGGTTTATTAGGCTGTCATGCTGTACAATGTAATATGTCTGATGGTATATTGTTAAGAAATGTCACAAGTCTCTGATTCCTTGGATCCTTTCCATGCCTTTCCCAGCTGGAATGTCCGCATGAGTGACATAATATGAGACCCCCAGATGGGCCATCTTACCTGTGAGAAAGAAATGTCAAGTTTATTTGTGTATTAGAGATTTTGACTATATATGGTACATGGATAGCAGTCTGGCCCTGGGGCCATGGACTAAATTTGTTCTTCAACAGCATATTGAATAGATGGTTGTTTCAGGTAGGATATATGAGTAAACTGCGGGAAGTTTGGTTGCTTCGTCATCACTCAGGTTCTTAGTATTTTGCATAGGTTCCTACTTAATTAATGTGATTGAACCCTTTACCCCAACATTAGTGCCCGCCTTATAGCAATGCATGAAGTGGTGGAAAGAGACTATCCTTCTCTGCATGAATGTTAGCTTATTGCTTCTCTTTATGATTCAGGAAGGATGGTGTGATAGCGTTGGTTCTGTAGAGGAAATACAAGCTAAGTTGCTCAAAAGGCAAGAGGCTGCTGCCAAGCGTGAGAGAGCTATGGCATATGCTCTGGCACATCAGGTGGATTTCCAAAAAACTACTTGTTCCTCATTGATCTACTTAAGCATTAGTCTTACTGGTTAGATGTCATATGCTACCTTATTTATTAGCGTAAGAAAGAAGGATGTGTTGTCTGAGCGATAGGAAGCTTGCAACAAAAATTTCAAATTGGTTTAAAAGAAGGATACCAATCATTTGCCTCTTGCAGTTCATTAAATAGCCTTGTATGGGCACTGGTTCTTGCAACCATCCTGTTTACATAACAGGTTCTATTATTAACTCCATCACCAAGAGCAAGTTGACTGGATATCATAAATTATCAGTGACTCGATTATTACCATGTGAACGTCCTCGTCAAGTCATCCATGTGATGATGATCTTCCCTTCCTTTCATTTTGAGTGAGCTATTAACAAAATGGATATTGAAGTCACAAGCTGTTGAGAGAAACCTTGTCACAGGACTACTGTAAACTAAGTTAGAGGCTCAGAGCAATATACATGGACTGATATCTACTTGAGTGTGATATACTGGCTTGATAAAGATCTTGAGGTGAAGAGGATGGTGTGATCGATTCTTCCATTTTATATCACTGTTAGTTAGCTTTCTTCCTCCTTTTTCGGAAGTGCTCTAAGCATATTTCACTCTGAAAAGAAACTCAATTCTAGTTGTGGATTGAAAACCTTTGGCATGCCTCCATGAGAAAGTGCAATTTGCAAGGTCCTAGTTACATTGTGATTGTAATGCTAATAAAAGTCCACTAAGCCCGTTTGTAATTTCCATCATTGGTTTTGTTCTCAGTTTCTTTTTGCAATTGCTGATCCGTCTCCCCTGCACCTTTTATTTGTGTACTTATCCTTGGGACTAGGATCTAACATCAGTATTTGTTTCAGTGGCAAGCTGGATCAAGACAGCTGGCAGCTAGCTCTGGCTTTGAGCCAGATAAAAGCAGCTGGGGTTGGAATTGGTTGGAGAGATGGATGGCCGTACGCCCTTGGGAGAACCGATTTCTTGACATCAATCTGAAGGATGGAGTGAAGATACTTGATAATGCAAGTGCTGAAGGAAAGAATGGCGCAACAACGCAATTGAAATCTAATGGAAAAAAGGCTTTGTCTGCAAATCCGACTGGGTCAAAACTGGTTTCGTCTCATTCTGATGGTTCTTCCCCTAGCAAGTCAGCAAGTACCCAAGATGCATCAAACATGTCTGCCAAGCCAAAGTCTAAACAAGTTCATGAAGAACTCGTTGAAGAAGCCAACTCAAGACCTGCTGCTGGTGCAAGATCCCATAGCAATCCAAAGGAAAGAGCGATAGTACATGACAAGAAGCCTCAAAAACGTTTGTCTTTGCCAGGTAATGGTATACCAGGTCTCGCTTGCTTCAGACATTCATGTTGTTCCCTCTTATTCATTTGGTGACGTCATACATTTGCATGGTCATTCTATGCTGAGTGTAGTGTGGTTGTTATCTTATCCAATCTGGAGAATTCTCCTTTTCCCACTTGATATCTACCATATATGCATGCTCTAAAGCACTTGAGGACATCATTGCTGATTCCTGCCATGCATCTCTCTGGTATTCATGTCTGTAGTGAGGAGATTCTATCATTATCTTTGCTGTCCAACCTACTTCCCCACGCATAGTCATCAGGTCCTCTCCCCTTCCAAAACCCTCCCCTGCTAGAGTGTTCCATGAGTGTGGGTTCTGCAAATGTACCATCTTTCTTCGCCCTCCCCCCCCCCCCCAAAAAAAAGAGAACCGAACAGAAAAAAGGGGGAAAAGCACAAGGGTAGTGGAATTTAATTGTATCAAGGTTCTAGATTTGAGCTCTAGTCTTAGCTAATGGGTTAAAACTTTGTTGGCATATGGCACTGAGTTAACCTGTTCGGTAACATCAGGAAATCAAGGACCTCAAACTGCCAAGACACCAGCTAGACCTGCTGTCAGAACCACTCCTGGACAGCAAAAACTGGTCAAGGATAAGTCCAAATTGGATCGAAATCCTGCAGAATCTGCTCAGCAAGCCATCAATGCCTAGCCCAAGTTGCTGAAGGTTTCCTTGGTTAAGTTGCTTCCTACTTAAACGAGCATATTGTCTAGAGGGGTATTATATGTATGAAGTGCTTCTACTAGTAACGGAATGAGAACATGATCCTGCCTCTTGTGTTGAACTCGCGTAGGGTTTGTAGTGAACTCGCGTAGAGGGGTATTATATCTATGATGAAGATTGGTCCTTGGTCGTCTCACATTTGCATGTCGTGTGATTGGTGTGGTGGTTGTAATTTATTCATGTAATTCGGTTAAATTAGTCAGACAGTGCTGCTTCTGGTGTGCCTTTTGAGTGTTCATTATCTTGTTTGCATCTGTAGATGCTAGTGAGTATATGATGATCTGTTTATGGTGCGACAATAATGATATGGAAGCATTCACTTCAGGCAAGTTCTTTTCGAGGTGTTTTGTTGATTCCTGTTAGCATCATGTAAGAAGTTTATCGTTAAAGGAGAAAGAGACTCTTGATTTTAGTCCCTGTGATCTCTGTTAATTTGACAATGCTCAAGCTGATATGAATGTTGATAGAGTGGATAATATGGTGCAGTAGCCATAGAGAAAGAGGCATTTATGTGGTGCTTACTGCTTACACTGCCAGAATAATGCTAATTTGAGGAACAAGGATTGATCACCACGGAGAAAAACACAAAGTGAACTGCCCTCAGTATTGCATGTATGGTCAGTTATGGCACGGTTTGCAAAGAATAATGAATGTTGTAATGTTCAAATCTATACCTCTTCGGCTAGAAATCCTTAACTTCCTCGACTGAGCAACAACACCAGAGCTTTTATCGCGAATACAACCACTTTTGGGGGGGGGGGGTGATTTTGCTACTTGCTCTTCGGATGGCTCAAGGGTGCTTCACGAAGGTACATTGGAGATGCTGAAGTAGAGTGTTTTCTGATGATACCCGTTTATAGCATAGTCAACTTGGAAATGGCCTAATTGTGATTTGAACCGTAAGCCATACCCAAACCCGATGCCTGTTCCTGGTTTCCCTTGTCTCAAAGCTGGGTTTCCTGCCATAGACAAGAAGTAACTTCAATACAACAACTCATAATAGGGGTCCCACTTTTGCGGGATCTAGGAGGTGAAATAAATCCATGGAGGGAGGAGCTCGGCCATTCAAGCAATGGTTCCTTGGTGAAGGAGTCTCATATTAAAACTATGCAAATTCCATGCCTAAATCAGAAGAAAAGCTTCCTAGAAGCCTAGAATTGGTGAGGCAAAATGCTCCAGGATATAAACAGATCGTACCAGGAACAAGACGACCAGATCCCAGGTCAGACCCATAATCCATGAAAACCGCACCTTCCAACATCTTGCTCTGCACAGAAAGGAGTTCAAGGACTCACTACATAATTGGAACAAGTTGGAAATCGTGTTTTTTTTGGCATACCATATCACAGAGAATTAGAAGAATTGCAGAATATAATCCTCTTCAAGCAGAGTAAAACACAGTTTCTGTATGGTTAATCAAAACAATTGCCCACACATCTGACTGCAAGGCTGCGGCCATCCTACTAACAGGATCCTGCGTTCAGAGATCTACGCGGTTTCTGGTAATCACATCCCTTAGCATTGTTCTTATGACAGGTAAAGATCCTTCAATAGCAGAACCATCGCCAGCAAAAGTGCCCTAGTATGAATCAGGCATGGTGGGGTCTAGGGAGGTCAAGATGCACACGACTTTACTCCTGACAAGGTAAAAACACCCAACTATTACATCATATCTAGCTGGCCATTGGATTCAGCCAGGCAAATGCTGAAGATCTTCG
>JACYFF010031952.1:98220340-98296831 GCA_017589665.1 Selenicereus undatus | reverse complement strand
TGTGTGTGTGTGTGTGTGTGTGTGTGTGTGTGTATATATATATATATATATATATATGTATCACTTGCCTTAACAAAAATAGTCCAAATTTATCCGCCCTCTGTTTTTGGATTTTTTACTAAAAATCTCCTATTGAACCCTTTTTTTGGGGAGGGGGTGGTGTAGGAACAAGCATAACTAAACAATAAATAGGCAAGAATACTCACCTTGTCAAGAGAAAACCAGGCCCAAGTTTGATACCCTTGGTTCCAACAAACTTGAATCGGTTAAACACAAGCCACCTAGACAAAACAGGGAGTCCTTGCTCTATTTGCAAGCTAAACTGAAACAAAAACAAACCTGATCAAGAGACAAGTAGCAAAACAATTTTTCTTTTTCTAACAATCACTTGCAAAAGGCATTTCGCATCTTAGATCATAGTTTTACGGAATGTTACTCGACGAAAGGAATTATCATTAGCCTTGGCATAACGGGTTTCTTGCTTTAATACCACCATACTGTCATGGGGACCTCCACTGCACACAAGAATTTCAGAAGAATATTCAAATTAGCTCCCAAAAGATTTCCCACAACTTAGATGCAAGCTGCTAGTTGACAGCCAGTTAGCCACAATCACCTGCATGTCACTGCAAACCCATCTAGATCTCGACTAATAGCCCGGCCTTCGTCATTGACCGGGCGAACATGCTGCCAATAATATGATCAAATCTCAATATTTTGCAACACATAACTAGAACTCTTATTCCGAGCCCAAAAAACAATGTCAACTCACCTCGAATTTTATGCTGGTTGTGCTGCTCCAATTGCAACTAGCCGGCTCACACAGGTCTAATCCCACAGAGGTACGACAGAGATTCACACCCCCACTTCCCGATCGAGAAAAGTTATCAATGGGTAAACCATGTACTCCAATCTCAGGGGAGACAGAATGCTGATCAACGAGAAAACTCATTAATAAAAGATCCCACAAATAAAGCTTCAAACTCAAAACTGTTTCCCTTTTACGAGGTATAATCCAAGCAAAGAGGAGATGAAATTACATTGTGAATCATATTACAAACTAAGTATGGTGTAAAACACAAACCTGAAGCACAAAAGACTGCTGAGGGAGCCATTCAGGCCTAGGCCTCCTATAAGCTACCAAGACATTTGTATCATACAATCCTTTGTCCCAAAACACATCAAGCTTCTCACTCCCACCAAATAGATTTGGGTGCTTAATACACAGGCTGCCATCAATTCAAATTTCAACATGAAAAAATTCAAAATACGAACACTACACTCATAATTACAAATAACACCAAATGACCCAATTCAAATGGTAGTCATATGAACATCAATCAAGAACACTTACCTCCCAATAACTAATGAAAGAGGGCCACCAGTGTTCCTATTGAAACCCAAAAAAAGAAAAAGAAAAAAGGGAATTAGCTAGAGTGAAGTTGCATCATACATGTTCCCACTACCCAGTCTAAACTTAGAGAGAAAAGGGAAAACCTGAAAGGGGAGAGCATCAAAGCAGCGCATAGCTTGTGAGTCAAATCCACATTGACATCGATTTTTGCTGCCAAAAAAGTAAATAAATAAATTGGGCATCAAATTACTGAGAACCCAATTCATATATTGTTTCTATAAAGCAAATTAATGTTGGGTTTTATCTAATTTCATCCTAGATTTGCAGGATTGAAAGAAAAGGACTCACCTTTACCGGCATGGATGCTCTTCTGAGCTCCCATTGGTAATTACACTCAGCAATCATCAAAATTTGGAGAAAAAGTTTCACAACATCAAAGTGAGCTTTCGGACTGAGGTATCTCGCTCCAAAACCCAAATGGCAATGGGTTTTCTCCTACGTAATTTAACTGGGAAAAAAGTTTGGATTGTATTTTGAAAGAAAATTAACCAAAAAATTTAAAAAAAAAAAAACGTTCAAGAATGTTTGAGAGGGAGAGAAAGGGCAAAAGAGAGGTTTCTTCGTATTGCCTGGGCAAGTTATCCTTTTCTTTCTGTTTTGGCTTCTCCACACTGAATTTTCTAAATTTTTTCGAAGGAAAAAGATATATATGTAGTGTATGTATTCACAAATGACGTCTGAGCCCCCAGCGAGGATCGAACTCGCGACCTTTTGCTTACGAAGCAAACGCACTACCACTATGCTATGGAGGCTATGAACGGATGCAGGAGCCGTCATTAAATAATTTAATGGGACGAGCATGATTGTTTTCAAGCCCAAAGTTAACACAAATTTATGGCTGGTAACATCCAGTCATCCATATTGAATGTCTGGTCTAAATGGAGTCTAGTGTTGATACAAATTTTTTAACCGACTCGAGATCATATTTCGAACAATTGAATGCAAATACTATTTAATCAAGTCAAACTATGTCAATTTAAAAATTCAAATTAAGTAGTTGTGATTGTGAACATTGATAAATTAAGATACGGGTTTAACTGCAAATACAATTTTCTTCACATTTTCGGAAAGTTTAGATTACAAATTTGGATATCAAACGATCAGATTTAGACATCAAACATTGGGAATTCAAGCATGTCCAGTTATGTCATTTGAACCAGTAATCTCAATAGAGTCCTGATATGAAGTTTTTGACCAAATTTCTAATTTATCGAAGCCCACCTAAAGTAATGTTATTTAAATAATGAAGCGTATGAAGTTTTCCCTCAAGTGCACGACTAATTCAAGCCAAAAGTTCCAATTAATTCAATCCTGCCTTAAGTGATATTATTTGAATTAGTGACCCAAATAGGTTACATGATGTTTTCCCTCAAATGCACGACTAATTCGAGCCCCATTTTTTGGGCAACGCTAGTCGCTAGGTAAAATCAAGAGACATGACTAAAGTTTCGCACCTCATTGTGGTACCGTAGAAAATATCTAGTGACATGAGGTTACCTATAACTCTTAACTCTAAGCATATAGTTTGCAAATTTACCTTGAACAACAATGGTCTTCCTCTTTATGTCTATGTTATAATCCAAGAAAGAGTTTCTAACCACTAGATCTGTGTAGTTGTAAGCGTGAATTCAAAATGTGGCCGAAACGCAACAAAACAGCCGCATTGGAACGGTTTTGATGTTGGACGAACTACATTTTCATGCCGCAATATAACACAATTGGCGTACTAGAACGATTTTACCATGTCACTACCAAAACCAAAATCATGATCGAGACCGCATTTTGAATCATTGATTGTAAGTCATCAGATAATTCCATACCATAGAGGTTTCCAAACAAAACATAACTCCTCTTAAAAATGATTATCATTCTACGCCTTGTTTCAGAGATCCTAACAATCACCAGGAGTTGGAACGCACTTTTCCTTCATCCAGCGCAAGATAGTAGAACAGAACACTAGACGTCAAATTCATGCAAGGTGACGCATTATGGCCCATGAATACCATTTGCCAAGCGTAGAGCCGTAGACTGATCGAGAAACCCCAGAAGGCCCATCACTCACAGGGGCTCCCTAGCCAACGGACTACCAAGGAGGGGGGGGGGGACCTCATTGATGCAGAACAGGTCAACACCACCAGGCGGCTATGCCAAGCGCAAACATATATGACATCCGCAAAAATAAAATCCTAATTGAACCAGACGTCAAGCAAAAGATCTGTTGGAATGTGTCCAAATGCGTTACATAATATACTACATCTGCTTCAGACCGCTAGATACAAAAAATTCTTGCAACTACCTTGCCACATGAAAAAAACGCCAACCATAGTAACATACACTCAAAACCGATATAATTTGAATCCCATAAGAAGCAACCAACCACATACACAAAAAACGGCAGGCCAAAAAGAGTTAATATCCTTCTCCGTACTTGTGCATCGAACTAACTAGGTTTCCTCATGTTACGCCCAGCACGAATTACTTCATCAACTAGCAACAATTGAGAAGCAATAACAGGCCTGCAAAACCCAAATTTAGCAAGACATCAAATAGAGAACGATGACAAAACCAAGGGTACTGTTCACACCGTTCAACAACAAAAAAATCTAAAGAATATTTGGCGCATAGTTCCTCACCCTGAGTTGATAATTTGGCGCTTCACTGAGTAATTGTCAAATATACCCTCCATTTGGGGATCAATGGGCTCACCAGTGTACTGGTTCAATCCCACAACACTTCCTCTGTCGTGCTCTCCCTGAAAACATGCACGTGGACATCAAAGTCATTTCGTTTTGTTCACAAGTTGATTAGCCAAAATGGCTAGCCTACAAAAAGGGACCGCAAGAATTACCTTAAGGGATATGATCACATCTTGTGTGTCAAGCCCAGCATTTTCAGCAAGAGTCTTCGGAATCACCAAAAGGGCATCGGCAAATGCCTCCACACCAAGCTGGGCACGCTATGTAACACATATTTGTTGTAAGAGGAGCAAGTATTAGCAAGAATTGAAAATCCTTGTATATTAAAGATGAACGGCCAAACTCTCTTACCCCTTGCACCGTTTTCATTACTTCATTGACAAGGTATTGTCTCGCTGCAATCTCAAAAGCCCCAGCTCCCTAGGAAACACATAATGCATATTTTTGACATTAAAGGGAGAATACAAAGTCACAGTCCAAAAACTTGGACAGAGACCAAATAGAAAGGGACAACAGTGTCTGAAGTAACAAAAGCCAAAGATCAAATCTAATAGCAGACAGCTTACCAATATAACAGCTTCATCTTCGATAGTATTTTTCACTGCTCTAAGTCCGTCACGCACAGCATCTTTTATTTGTGCAATTGTATGATCATTGGGTCCTGTCCATCAGATACAGCAACAAATGGGCCGACACTATGAGTATAACAAAGAAGTGCTCAGAAAGCAACTGCTAGAAAAGGGGTATTAGTTCCAAAGGAAAAGCAGTACTACTTGAATTAAAAGAAGTTCACTAACCTTTAATAAGAATAGTACAGGAATGTGGGTTCTTCACATTTTCCACAAATGTGTACTTCTCTTCTCCAAGGACATGTTCATAAACCAATCCAGCCCAACCGAGAACATCGGGTGTCAAATCATCAACCGAATTAACGGCCTCCCCTCCACAAGCCAACACCAATCTTTCCATGTTCCTTCTCTTTGCTCTGCGGAGGGCAATAATCTATCCAAAAGGAGCAACAACATATAGAATGTAAAAGAACAATCATTCCCACAAACAAAACTATGAAAGAAACTCGAACCAAAGCCTTGTATCATATCAATGCTTGAATACTTCATGTTGCTTATTAAGTTCAGAATAATTTTGTCCAAGGAATTAGTTTCCTTTAGAAAATAATACTCACTTTGCCAAAGCAAATGAATGCCAAACAAAAGAACAACAAATCACAACAATTTTCCAACTAAACGGGGAAGAACTCAGAGTGAGAACGCCAATCCCCCCCCCGGTTCACAGATAGGATAAAAATTACCAGGTCTAGCCATCATTGGCTTTGTACCGTATTCTATTCTCTTCTTCTTCAAACCACATTTATATCTTAAGTCAAGCTAGTCTTCTTTTATCCTTTTTTTCTTTTTTTTGGGGAGGGGGGGTTGGGGAAGGCCCTAAAGTGATTTATTTATTTTTTTTGATCAGGAAAGAATAAATATATATCATTAACAAAAGGCTAGATGCAAAGACAGCATCCTACAAAAGGCTATACACATCCCATATGCACAGTATCCACAAAATCTAAGAGATCAAGAGAAGAGTAACAAAAGATCCCTTTGTCCCAAAAATAGGGGAGTCTTTGAGGGTGTGGAGATGTCACTTCAATGTTTTAAGGACCTAAAGTGATTATAATGCATATCAGAATCCCTACACACTTTACTAAGCATGAATCATACTTATTTATATCTTATGAGCTTCCACATAAACTTTTGCAAATATACCTATTTCTATGCTTTTATTGGCATCACACTCAACAAGCTTCATTTTTCATAGGCCATTTGATCAATTCTACATGTTATTCCGAGAAAAGGCAAAAACGATTCCTCAAAATGGCAAAGTGCTTTACTGGGGAGACCTCATTCTCTGACATCTTCCAATGAGGTTCCATATCAGTCCTATCAAACGAACACCTATTTTTCTTTTAATTTCTACACGCATCACAACATTCAGCTTCAATTTTCAGAACCTTTTGGATCTACTCCACTAAATGTCCACTTGGCACTTGCTAGCATGTAGCTGCCAGAAAACCCTTTTCTTCCTAGTATTCCATTATTTCCATATCAGCTTGGATCTGCTACATCCCATAAGCCAGCATCAGTCCCTTTTAGGATTACTTTAATGTGTTTTCTTCCCATGCTTTGGAGCAGCATGTAGCTGACACGAGAAGAATGATCCTCTTCAAAACAACTTTTCGGTTTCGGTAGAGTTTCCTGGACTTCCGAATCTTTTTTTCTATTTACGTCGAGCCCGAAGACGAGCTGGTTCTCATGGCACTTGCTAGCGTTATCCTTTAATAGTGCCGTGTAAATTTGGGATGAAAATATTAATTAATTCATTTTTTTTCTTTAGTATAATTTTAATAAGTATTTGGGTATGTTAAGGCTGCTCACGCAACACAGGTCCATAACAGCAGCGGATGGTACTGACGCTGCATGCAGTCAGGACATGCCTCATGCTGTGGAGATTAGCTGACAGATGCAGCATTCAAGGATGGCAGGAGTTCCTCTCAAAAGAGAGAATCAGTTTCTATGCACACTGTTTTGCTGCAAATGAAAGTAAAGAAACACACACAGGACATAGGGCATCCCCCACAGCAGGGGCTGCAAGGGTTGCAGTTAAGGGCCGCATGGATTAGTCAAAAGACGACTTCCTGGGTCTATCTCTATCCATCTCATGCTAAAGCTACAAAAGCTTAAAATTGCTCCAGCACAATTGCATTACCTAAGAAAAAAACTGGGGTATTTTCTCTCTTTTTCTTTTTTTTCCCTTTTTCTAGGGAGGGGGGAGATCTTCATACGATGAATGTACTTACCCCTGCCTTGGCTAGCATATCCAGTGATGGGGGATCGATCCCTTTTTGATTGATAACCACAAAGTTGTTGTCCGTACCTTCACAGACCTGAACAAAAACAAAGTATGACAACTCAGAACAGCATCCAGGGAAAAGGAAAACCATTTATTGCTATTTAGAAACATGGAGGCACCACATATGAAAGTTGAAACCCAGATAAATTGCATGTGAAAAGACATATTACCTTGTTCTTCAATTCAATGATTTTTTTAACTTTTTCATCAACTGAGCGCCTCTCAGCGGCAACCATTTTCTCTCTCTGTTCTGCATTTGAGTAAAAGAAACCTGCATTTATTTCACTGGCAATAATAAACTTACATAAGTTCCATGAACCAGAGAATGCAACAGCATATCATGAGATTACTTGAAATATACCATGAGATAGACAATATTTCTAACTGGCATCCCTTAGCAACATCTTTGTAAGTACAAATAGCACCAATGAACAGAAATAAGATAACACTTATAACAAGCAAAACTGCTAAAAAAACCCTTAGCCTAATTCCTATCAAACATAATTTTATGGAATCAAAAAGCCACATGGCTCCAAAAAGCCAGGACAAGGCACAGAGAAACGATCTTCAATAACTTAAGACACCATCACTCTTCTGTCTAAGACAATCGAAAGTAATTGCTAATTGCTATAGAATGCAAACCTGCCCTCCATGCAGACCAGGTCTAATACTACAAACACCCTTAAGCACGCAGATTTAGGTTACTGTCAGCCTCTCAGCTCTACTAAGTTAAATGAATGAATGTCTGAAACTATACTTTCAATTCTGCATTGAATATCAATAGCATAGTACATAAACCAAAACATCAGACACAACAATATCACAATCCCTCCCCCTGGTGACAGATCTATGCCGGAAAACAAGTTCCAAAATCCAGAACTACCTTCCTACCGTTATTCAGTAAAAACTAACCCATGCAATAGCATGTCGACGACAATAGGGAGTTAGGGACACCTAAAAATGCAAATAGTCTCTACTCTCTACTTATACCCACCTCCAGCAGTCATTTAATCTTCAGATGCAATGCACAACCTAACAATACTACAGAAATTCACTCAATCCAATTATCACGCTTCCTCAGTAATGTCGTACCTTTTCTCATACTCAAGAGATACATTGGAAGTCAATATGTAACAATTTTCTGCTCGGCGCTTCATGTCAGGATGCCTCGAACCATGATCTAGGACAAGGCCCTCGACCTAAAGAAAGATGAAAAGCTATTTTAGAACCCAGCGAAAGATGTAATACTGATGGCAATATTGGCCCGACATAGGAACAACTTTCATTCCAGATTATAATGAAATAACCAAATGAACACATCTCGGTACCTCATCATAATATGAAAATCAATCACGGAACAGGATGTGTAGAACTATTCACAGCCACTAAAGACATCCCAATGTAGTTTCATTTCAACTTGGCCATTCCATGTTAAAGACTAAAGAGTATGTAACCCAATATGTAACCCAACATGGGCCCAGGTGTCAACCTCTCCCACTTTCTAAAGAATTTGTGATTAGCCCAGAGTAGAGAGTCAAGTGCCAACAACCATGCTAGTGTTGGTTGTCCAATAAAGTGACAGGTGTCCAATCCTACCCAAGTAAAGCTAACCCCAAGGTCCCCAACCACTCCACATATTGACAACTGAAAGATAGCCATAGCTGATCCTCTACCGCCCCCCATATCACTATGGAAATAGAGCAAGAAGCCTATTATATATGTTGCACAAAGGGAGAGGTCCAACTATAAGCAGCCTTGCTCTTAACAAAACAAGACACTATATCTCTGGGGAATATATTTTTTGCCAAATGTAGTAACCCATAGAAAAGATTCATATGGGCAGCACACAGCAGACAAGTGATGCTATGTACATACCAATCGTGTGTCAACATCGAATTTATGGCGCATATGCATTATCTCAACCATAAATAGATCAATAGGTTCCTCAGGCTTGCGGATACAGAGCACCTGTCACATCCGAATCATTCAAACCACAAAAACAAAAAAGGTAAGGCTAAGTAATTGATAAAGAGTACAGCTCAAGCTGTACATTAACATGTCCAGGTACCAATTGCAATGTGAGAAGCACTCACCGCATTGACTACTATTTCAGTCAACTGATCTGCTAGAGCTTCATACAACTGTTCAGCCAGATGAAGTGAGCATTATCATCTTTAAAACGGGGGGGGGGGGATAGGAAATAAGCCAACACAGTACCTTTGTCCTCAACGTGGTCCTTGAAACCATCTTAAGAATTTCTTTGTCAGGTTCGTCACCCATCACAACAGGAGTCTTGAACTTCTCCAAAAATTGAAGAGTAGCCCGCTTAGCAATTTCGAACCCATCAACCAAGACACGGGGATGCATTCCTGCAGAGAACCAAAACTAGTGCAGTGTAAGCATTTTGGGTCCATCAAAATAACATAATTTGACAATACTTCCAATGTGAGCAAGTAGTTCCCCGCAGTGTTGTTTATCTAATATAAGCTTGCCATAGTAACACCAGGCATGGCCACAGAGCAATTGGCAAAGATTCTTCTGCATCCTATTACTCGATTTTAACAGTTGATGCAGAGATTTAGGGTGAAAAAAAGCCTAATTGTCCAGCAACAAACATCAACAAAGATAATGTTCGTGACAGGAAGAGCCAATGATTTTCTAACACTCAAAATTATCCCTGAAGTTGACTAGTTGATGATACTCATAATAAAGATCCACCCTTGATAGACTAAAGATCCTTGTAAATTTCGGACAAGTCCATAATTTTAGTGCTTCAGCTCACCTTAAAGAAAGTAACATTGCTATATGACTTGGCCAAGCAATTCATCCTTTCAGGAGTTATAGGAGTTTCTTCCAACATTCGCCACCCTTTGGGGGGGGGGGGGGTAAGCATAAGCATTCCATTAAAACCCAATATATATTTACAAGATTATAACCTAAGCATGAAAACAAATGAGGACCTGGTCTCCATATCATGGCATGTACTTTATCTTTGGGGGACAATAATGATAGTCTGAGCATCTTAATTGATTTTATGGTATAGTACTCGAAATTAGACTAAAATAATGTAATTAGTTTCACCATTGATTTCAGGACCCTAACAACTTCTATTTGATGCTTTGTATAAAAATATACAATGAGTATACAACATCAATAATAATACGGAAAAGCCAGCGGTCATATATGAAAATCATGCAACTTTAGTCTAACATATAACCTTCATCAATGTAACGGTCTGACTGCTTCATGAGCTCTCCAATAAAGATCACTGTGGAAGTTGTTCCATCCCCGCTGATATCATCCTGGGCAACGGCTGTTCTTGCTATCATAATTGCAGTTGGATTCTGGATTTGCTGTGTTCATAAGCATGCACATCAGCAGATTGGAGAGAAAACCAGAACTATAGATCATACTGAAACAGATTTCTAGCAACTATTCAAACATCTAGAATCGCTGACTTCCTCGATCCATGTTCATTTCAAATTATAGACTTCCAATGCTTAGAAGACTCCTAACGTTACACTCATGTAGAACACAACCCTCTAGATTTCTAGCAAGAACAAAATTCCAGATTCATGACCTGCCACTAACATTGGAGAATCTAGTATGAGGACGCCGCACTTATGGAAATGCAATTAGATAATACCCCCAAGCTCAGTTCCTCAAATACTCGAAAAGAGAGCGTGACACAGCAACTCAAATTCCCATGGTAACCCAACGTTCTATAACACAAAAATTAACCAAAATAAACCTCAAATTCAAAACAAATTATTGGAAATATCTCAAAACATCGCATCCAATAAATGAACAGAGTACGCATCACGAATTAGAGGGGTGGAAAAACCAAAAGACCCATGATTCAAAGAAAAGCAGCTCACCATTTCTTTCAAAAGGGTGTTCCCATCTTTGGTAAGCTTGATATCACCAGCTCCACCAACAAGCCTACAAATTAGCACAATGAGAAGAGATTAACAAATTTTCCTCAATCAGTAAACCAATCAAGCCAAGAAAACCTAGAAAAAGAGCAAAAAACCATACATTTTGATGGTGCCTTTAGGGCCGAGATTAGTTTTGAGAACATCTTGCAAACCCTTGGCGGCATTGATGTTCATGCGAAGTGCTTCCGATTTGTTGAGCACCTCCGCATTAGGGTTCAGAACTCGCAACGACATCTTCGATAATCTGCTGCGTCCACTGCCTGATCCGACCACGAAGAGAGAGAGATAGAGAGAGAGTTCGGAAGAACACTCTGATAACACTGCTAGTTCAGTTGTTGCTTCGGAATTATAGATTCGCAATTTCAGAGGGTTTTAGGTTTTAGGGCTTTCTCGGACCGGTTTAATTCGGGCCTCGCTAAGCCGGATCCGGACTGCTTGTTTCTTTTCTCCAAACCAGCGTAACCCCCCCCCCCCCCCCCCCCAAAAAAAAAAAAAAAACAGAACACAAAAATAATAAAACATTTATTAAACCCAAACAAACATAATGCTAATTTTCAAATGACTATATCTCCCATAAAAAGCAATGTAGTTTTGATTTTTTATTACTAGGCCACTAATGTTGCCTATTGCCAAAGGGTCTTAGCCTATTTGGCATGGTATTTCTTTGGCATTCTTATTACTCGGGTTCAAATCGATAGGAAAATTGTACTTACCAATTCATTAGGAGGTGGAGCTGGTGTGTTGGACCTAGACACTAGTGCCCCCCTTCCCTGGATGTGTTGGCCAATTGGAACTTCTCACGAGATAGGAGTCCAATTAGTGACTCGCACTTACCAATTAAAAAAAAGTATTTTTTATCAACCTTTATTCTATGTCTTCAACAAAACTTAGGTTCAAATTATATACACTTATTTAACTTTAATTAAAAAGAGCATCAAAATATATGATCAATGAAATTAAATACTTTGCTAGCCAAGACATGGATGATTTTGAAGTTTGTTTTGCAGTACGTATATAGACTGTGCCTATGTTACAATAAATTCTTCACAGGTCTATAGAACCCTCTAGAGAAAGGTCAGATACTTTAGAGAGAGAAACACCCTAATAACCTTACTCTAAAATCGCCTCATATCCCCTCTAAGTTGCCTCACTCTCTACCTCGATCAATTGCAACCCTCAATCTCCATATCCACCCATAAGTTTCTAGGCTTTGTGTTATACTTCCCTTACTCCTCTTCTTGAGGTCTCCAACATTTTCACTCAACCCATTTGAATTGTTGGGTATATGTAGTCCAAAATTATCGTGCTCAATTAAAGACTCAAAGAGTGTCTCATGTTTGTATATGAATGGTTTGCCCAAAGATATCAAATTAGTGCTATGTCCTTGTCCTTTGCTGAATGGCATGGCTATCTGAAGCCCATCTTCATTTTTTATGTTTGCTTGGCGATTGTGGTGATCAGGCCAGAGAACAAAGGAGGAAAATAAGTAAACTCGTTATTATAAGCCATGCGTGCCCAGCTTGACCCGCGTTGGTCACAACTTGCCCAACGGTTTTCACTTGCCAACAGGCTCTGTGGTAGGTCTGTGGCTTATTTCGGTCTTTTGGGGTTCTCGTCCATTGACACTTGTTTGTAATTATGCTGGGTGCAATTGTGTGACTCAAGTGTTGGGAGGTTTTGGTGATTATTGCATCATTTAAGAGGTTCAAGGGACTGTTACATGGGAGATTCAAGCGTATTATTAAATCATTCGTGCACCATTATCGTCTTTTTTATGAGTCATTATTCAGATGTAACGTCTCGCCTATATAAAGGGGCAGACGCGTCATCTTTCGTAGATGTCTAACACGGAACACCCACAATGTTGTTTAAACTCCTTAACCATGAATGAACTTGTTAATAGGTGAGCGCAACAGAAACTCGTAATGAAATCTAATTAACGTTGGACAAGGTGCATCTAAAACATGCATTTACATTCATACTCAAACCATATCCATTTAGGGATGGCAAAAAGTTGGGGAATACCCGTCCCCGTCGAGGCCCCGCCCCGAAGTGGGGGAAAATCCCCGTTCCCAAAGGGGACGGAGACAGGGACGGGGAGGAAAATTAATCCCCGCTCGAGGATGGGGATGGGGACGGGGACGGGGACATAGTTCAACCCATCCCCGTCCCCATTTCCCCGCTGGGGATTTTGCCCCGTTTCCATCCCCGTCCGCAATTCCCCGATTGGGGAAAAAACCTCGCATCCGCCCCCAATTTTAATTAAAATTACAAAAATAACCTTATTTTCAAAATTGTTAAATGAAACAACTAAGGTTATATATGTAATTTTCTTTGTAAAAATTCTAAGTATATACTGGATTTGGTACTCATGGCCGTAAAGAGTTTAGAAGGTAAGGGAAAATCAGCGGGTAAAAATCCCCATTGGGGCCCCGACGGGGATTAAATCCCCGTTGGGGATGGGGACGGGGGGAAATTTTTTCCCCGCAACGGGGAACGGGGCGGGGACGGGGGGCGGGGATTCCAGCGGGGACGGGGAGTATTCCCCTTCCCCAACCCGCCCCGTTGCCATCCCTATATCCATTATAGTATTGCACTATTGCATACAAATAGATCCATTTCTATGGTAAACAAACAAAGACTATAAGGTATTAAGGTAAGCATATGACAAGGGTTTGTTTTCCCGACTTCGCTGTCCAAAAAGTATTAAACATCTAACCTTCTCATATGCTCGTTGGCCCCCTTTCTCTTTTTAAAACCTGAAAAATAGTACTAACTATAATAGTCAACAAGTCGTATGCCATTATAGAAAAATCTAGATATCTCACTGAACTAGTGCGCCAAAAATCCGAAACATCCAACTCCAAGTTCAAATCATGAGCCAATTCCTCGAGTACAAATCTAAGTGTGATCTCCCAACATGTGGTCTAGAGTTTCAACCTCTAAAACTATGGTAATCATTAAAATAGTCATCTCCAAAACCAGTAACAGTAGCAGAAGAACTTACGGTTGGTGAATGGTGAAGTTGATGTTGAATACAACTTATACTCATCATACAAATGAGCGTATATGTGATGCCCCAGCAGTTAATAATTCCTTAATATATAAAAAAAAAGTTATAATTATTCGGAGTAGTGAGCCGCGCAATGTTGTTATTATCATTGTTGATCTTCAAATTCTTCGTGTGTTATAAATATGCGTTGATGCACAATTTTCCCTTGAAGTTGTAAAACGATGATAATAAGGCAAAGCGGTAAGATTAACAAAATAAATTACGATGTACCCGAGCAAGGTCGGAAAATTATCGCATCATATGGTTTCCTTAATAATTAAGGAAATAAGGGACCAATAAAATTATAACAATTGGCTTTAGAGATAAGCATAATATTTATGAGTTTTGACTAAAGTCCCTGGCAATCCTCTCCAGCTGCTTCTAGCCGCTTAAATAAAACCCCCCAAAAAAAAGAGAAGAAGCATAGCAGGGGTGCGTGAGTCAGGAAGCCCGAGAGCCCCTTCCCCTGTTTCTGTCTGTCGCCCTGAGCATTGCCGGCCACGAGCCAGTGCCGGCGGCGACCTTTGGCCCCTCCTCACGTCGCGAGCACCAGCCGGCCACCACCCGCCGCCCATCTCCCTCTTCCCTTGTTGTTGTCGGCGCCAGAACAGGGCTTCTTTTGCCCCAAACTTCCGGCGCAGACCACCGAAAATTGGTGTCCCCATCACCGGAATTCGGCTCCCACCTTTACAACCTCAGCCATTAACTGACTTCCATCAACACCCAAGGTAATTCCCTTCTTCCTCTTCCTCCATTTGGAATCCATGTTTATATGTATAGTTGATTGTAGAGTTTAATGTTTGATAATTGGTTTTACCCATGAATGGAGTAATTGAATGAATTTTGAATGATTGTTTAGAGGAGATTGAAAGTGGTTGTTTTATGTCTGTAGAAGTTGGTGTCTGCTACTCTGGTCTGCTGAAGAATCGAATGAATGGGCAAGAAGCCAATGAAATGATTATTGAAAATGAAATGAAAAATTAGGTGTGCTTGAAGTCAGTGAAATGCAGTTAGTGAAAACGAAATGAAAATAGGGTATGCTTGAAGTCATTAAAACGAAGTTATTGAATAAAATGCAAATTGGGTGTATGAAGTGATTGAACGAAGTGGAAATTGAGTTGCTTGAAAAGAGTTGGAGTGAGGTTATTGCATCAAGTTAAAATCTCCTTGAAGTCGATGGTGCGGGAATCTGATTAGCCAAGTAATGTTAAGTTCGATACCTTGATGAACATTGGAATTAAATTGTGGAATGGGGTATAAAAGGATGGCGTGACGATATGGAATAAAGTTGGATAGAATTAGATTATTAAGCGCCCTTGAGACAAAGAAAATGCTAGAAGTGGATTAAGGGAGCAAGTTATGCGGACTATAAAACAAAGTGGGTCTATCATAAACGATGAAGCGTAAAAAGGGGTAGAGGCTTGAGTAATATGACAAGCAAAGGACAAGCGTAAAAAGGGGTAGTGTAGAACTAGTGGGTTAATTAATTAAGAGATCTGAGAGGTTGAAATTCTTAAGTAATTAGGTTGAGTGTCTAAGATGGATTAGGCAAACTTTTCGAATCAAGCTAGAATTGGTAACCTTGTCCCTGTTAGTCGGAAGATTATATATGTATATAGCCATTAAGGGAGTGAGGACTCACTTAGTTGACTGCCCTAAACACAGGTTTCGCATCGACCCTTACAAAAGAAAAGAAAAAGGGAAATTTATTCTGCAACCGGTACGTTATTGCTTGTGCCTTTCATAGACGTTTAAAATTTCACTCATTACTGTTAGCAAGTTTTATTCGACCATTGGAATTCTTTGGGACCCATTTCAATGTTTATTGATTAATGAGCCATGTTTTAATGTTCATTGTTTATTGTTTATTGTATCTGCTAGCATAATTCATTGGGGGCCTTCCCGTTAAGCGGGAATTTCATTGTTTATTGCAATTGCCATGGCTACTACTCATAGACATGAGGTTCTAATCCTAGCCGAAGTTGTCACCATTAGTTATTTATTTAATACGATGTTTTTTCTCAAAAGCATTTGCAACATTGTTTTCCTATTGCGCGCGCTCATTGACTCCTACGAAAACCAATTTAGTTGTGCAAGGATAACATATTGAGTACATGCTCATTTTCGATGGTTTTATGTTTTCCAAACTGTTTTAGGGAATGAGAAGCAAGCAGAGAGCAAGCCGGAATGCAAGGAAGTTAAGGGTCCAAGAGACACACCCCAGGGCAGCTGATGTTAAGTTTCGAAGCGGTGTAAATGTTTTGCGGATGTAGTTCTATCTTCAGGTTACTGGTGAATGTCGCAAAGAATGTAAAATTCTTTTGGACTAAGTTTTAACACTAGACTTAGTTGTAAAGTTTTTGTTTGAGGCGAGTTAAACTCAAGCTACCTGTGCAATATACTCTAGATTTACCTTTCAGCTACCTGTGACTCCATTTCAAAAGCCCTGCCCATTTAGGACGACAGTGACGCCCTAGCCACGTAACGCTTTGCGCTAGCGTTAACCCTCATTATAGCCTCTAATTATGGTTAATTCGGCTGGGGTGTTACAATATAATGGCATACACATTATCTACCCATTCCATAGCTTCATCAAAGTCAAACAACTTACTAAAACAATACTCGACAAATTTGACTTTGCATTTTGAATAAAGAATAATAGCACAAGACATATATAAATTGTACTCGGACTATTACTTATCAAACTTCCCAATCGTTTGATTAGCTATGGCAACTAAAAAGTCACAAGTACCCTCAGTCAATTCAAGCAAACGATGATGAACCATTCATGCACCATTGAAATACAAATTAGACATCGTCGTCTTAACAACACACACATGTCACATCATAAAATAGCTTCAAAAATTTATGTATTACGGTGACCTTTTCCCACCCTCCTTCTAAACGTACAGGGGATTTCAATGGTGAATCAGTCGACACCAAGTGAAGTAATACATTCCTATAATACAGAACATTGTCAAACATCTTACAAGTTGAATTCCAACAAACTTGCATGTCCAAATACAATTTCCTTATCACAGCTATGAAAAATCTATTTTCCACTTGCATAAAACTCTTTACTTTTGTGAGGAGAATTAATAATCAACTTCAGCAAATTTCTAACCTCTTCAAGAATTTCACCGATCAATTGTAGAGCATTTTGCACCATACCATTTAAAATATGTGCACAACATTGTACATTAAAAAAAGCACCACTATTAATCAACCCACTTTTTGGAGCAAGATGCTTTTTTAGATTAGCCACAATCACATCATTATACTTAGTATTATCCGTGGTGATAGTATCTTATGGTCTATATTCCATTGAGTAAGAAACATAAACACTTCATTTGCTATACTTTCACCATCAAAGGGAGTCGCCTAAGGATTCGCTTGTGTAATTTCCAACCAATATCTACAAAGTGGGCGATGATGCAAATATAGTGTCGACAAGTGTGATTTGACTTCTAATTATCAGCTGTCAAACAAGTCATCCCATGAGCTTTCAATAACTTACCTTTCACCTTATCTCTTTCTCCCACTTACACGTATAAAAATTCTCTTTTATCCTTAAACGGCTAAATAACACAACATTCGGATTGGCTTTAGATATCATATGTCGAAAACATTGTTCCTCAATAGTTAACAAAAGAATGAGCTCCGTCTACAATATAAAGCACAATTTCCTTACGAAGCTCACTCACGGTAAAGACAAATTTGCCACCACCGTCCCTTACCCCCTTTACTACATTGATACCCACCAGGCCATGCTAAACATCTATCTAAATGATGATTTAAATGAGAAGTGTCACTTCCTGGATCAATACTCAAAGTGAGTTTACAATGCTTACGTGTTGCAATTTTATCACCTTGTGCATCCATGGCTCGTAAGAGCTGTTTCCACACTTTGGACTTTTTTTTTCTTCTTTTACACTATGGTCCTTGTGCAGCATCATATTCACTATAACCACGTTTTACCACTTGCATTTAAGATATTGCTTGACTTTCCATGCCTAAAATATAAACATAAACAGAATATTTAGTTTAATATATCAAGTACTCACTGCCTCTAACTATGAATCAGACATACTGTAAAAACAAATAAGCAAGTGCCACATTTGAAATGACTAATGTAAAAACAAATAAGCAAGTGCCAAACAGAGTGTGTAAACTGTATGAGCAAAGTGACATATTCATGTTCAAAGTCTGAATGTACTGGCCTAGATTCACATATGGCTAACCCCATTTGAAATTAAAAAAGCTGTCCACTGACCTCAAACAGTGGGTTGAAATAATCCAATGTTTAAAGACAAAAAGAGAGTCTAAGGTACATTGTAGAATTGCTTTCAGAATCAAACACCACCACCACTCAAATTTATCGCAAGCAAGAATCAATGCTGAAACATACATGCACTACAGAAGCAGACAAAATCTCAACGCAATACTGTTTATTAAACAATAACTCTTTAAGGTAAATCACAATCACAATCCCTCCTACACTTCCCCACATCACATGATCTAAATTCACACAAAAGTCAGGGGGAATTAAAGCAATGCATATATACTCAGAAATCTAAGACTTCACACAAACCTTCAAATTGGCATTCTAGTCTAGAAACACCACATTGCATCATTCAAATCCCCCTAGAAAAAGTGACGAATTCAAGGGTTTAAGATAAAGAAATAAAAGGGTTTAACACTCTGAAAAAAGTGGCAAATTCAATGTGGGTACCAGAACAACAATCAACCCAGATAAATCACATCATAAAAATTGAAAGTTAGGAAAGAAAGATGTTTACATATGAGAAGCAATCAAACAAAATCTGTAGCAATTGGCAAAGCCATAGCTCTAGCAAAGATCGAAAATTTAACCTAGCTTTAATTTCAATGATTTCAGCAGGTTATGTTTCGCATAGCTCAACAGTACTAGCAGAGATTATCATAAGCGGAAGATAGAGATACTGAGATCGATCGATGAGAGATGACTTAGAGAGAGAGATAGATCTAGAGAGACAATTAGAGGAAGAGATAGAAGTTGAGGAGACCGGGGAGTTGAAAAATCCTTGTAGACTAGCTTATAAGACGAATTTACACTTGAGCCCTTAAACCACTATCCCGACAAGTGACCAACTCGTTTTTGACCCCTGATTGAGCAACCCACCAATAGTCCGTCCCATTAACATTTTAATGAGTATCATCCCTTATTGACGAGCCTGACCCAGGCAACCATTAGGGCCCCTGCCCATTGCCCAGCTTTAAACATGATCGGTAGGTTGAGGCCTTACCCGACCCGTCCCACTCTAGCAGCCCCTCCCACTTCGCCTCTCCATATCTCACTGATTCTCAATCCTCTCATGTTCTCCATCTTATGTTTGGAGCAGTTGTTCTAGTGAATTAATTGTTATAGTTATTAAATTACGTATTAGAATATTTATAATTAAGATATTTTTCATTGGAACATTCTATTATTGCTTGACCTTTTATTTAAAGAACAATCCTATCTACTGATCTTTAAAATATGATCCTCAACTTACTAAACCTTCAATTTAAGAAGTTCTAAATGACATAAATAAACAAAATAAAAATACGATGGTAAAAATGTTAAGAAATAAAAGCATGGCGGCATGTGAATGAATTACTCTCTATTTGTGCCAATGGCAATAATCATCACACAGTCTTCTACTACTTTTCAAACATCTGCGCATGCACCACACGCACTCGAGCATGCGAGTTGTCATCGGTCATTTTATCAGCTCCAATCACTCGTAGGAAGAGGCAGTTGATGCGCTTGTGTTGGTTATCTCATCCATTTGCCCCAACCCCACTCGCGCCGTGAGCGTCACTCTGTCCCCTGACGGCTGCTCCCCTCCCTCATCGGCCCCGGCCGTCAATTGACTCCTTATCCCCCCCCAACCTCTTTAGACACAAAAATTAAGAATTTAAAAAAGTTATTATTACTTCTATTATTTTTTTAAACATCCTTTCCAGCTCCTATACAGAAAAAGTGGACGGAGAAAAAAAAAAAATCAAGGGGGGAGAGAGACAGAGAGAGAGAGATTCAGCGACGGGGAGAGAAAAATCAGAGAGGGCAGGGGCAGATAGATTCCTATTCATTTTTAGGTTTGAGGAAGAGAGAGAGAGGGAGAGGGAGAGTGGTTCTGCCATTTTCTCTCCGTTCAATCTCGGCTCATGATTGTGCTTCCAATTTTGAATCGACAACAAACGATCTGAGCTAGGGTTTCTGAAATTCTTCATGTTATCAGGTTGTTGTTGATCGGAAATGTGTAATTATTCAAATTCAAGTTGCGATCTGACTCCGAGCGAGGGTTTTTAATTGAATCGAATCTGTTTGTCTCCATTTTTGAATTGAATTGGATTGATTGACGATGGACGTGGATTCTTCTTCGTCAATGGAGAACGATCAAGATCCTCCTACGACGACATCGACTTCGTCTTCTCCAGAAGGCGTCGCCGAGCAGCTTTCGCGGCCGTCTTCGCCGGGGCCGCGGTGTGCGCCGGCGTATACGGTGGTGAATGCAATCATAGAGAAGAAAGAAGACGGGCCGGGGCCAAGGTGCGGGCATACCTTGACGGCTGTACCACCTGTTGGGGAGGAAGGGACGCCTGGGTACATTGGGCCTAGGTTGATACTTTTTGGGGGTGCCACTGCTCTTGAAGGAAATTCTGCTTCTGCTGGTACTCCTTCCTCAGCTGGAAGTGCTGGCATCAGTATGTTCCTCCCTTTGCTTCATTTGCTTCATTTATTTATTTTCCTTTTCTGTGTACTTTGTGGGGAAAAACTTTAGTTTAACTGGGTTTTCCTTTTATATGAAGACAGTGGCGTGTTTTCTGCTTTATCATACCATTTAAGAAGTGATATGTGATCCATTTATCTTGTGATGTACTCTACTTTCATGGACGTTGGAGGGAGTACTTGTGCTATTGACATATTGCATTAGTATCTTTAACTGTCTAGGACCTCGTTTTTGCCGTTTGTGTAATGTATACTCTAAGATTCAGTGACTTCTGTAAAGCTTTAAGCTTTATTTGCCATGGGTTATGGGGGAGGAGAATTGAGAAACATTAAAAAATTTAAGGTGATTTCTCATATTTTTTGGGTTTTGTTGGAGATAAAGAGGGAGGATTTTGAGACAGCTGAAGCGCCAATCTATCTAATAGGGGATAAGTGGATACAAGCGTGGATACAAGCACGGAATATGAGGGCTTTTGTTCATATTGGTCTCATAGTGTAGCTTTTGTGGGCAGTAAGTGTCTATATTCTAGTTAATGGGTTGTATTCTTGACGGGTTCAATTAAGTCTCTTCACTTGTTTTTGCATGTGTAAAATATAGATTATTCTTTCCCCTTATCAGAAGTCTCATCTTTTAACAAGATTGTTAAGTGCTTCAGTACTGTACCATGAATGCTGCTCAAATTGCTCTAGAATGAGTTGTTCACAGCATCTACTTATATTATATGCTTCTAATTGTCGGGAGAGAAGGGTCTTAGTCATTTAAGTCGCAAAAACTGAGCTGTGTGAGTGGTCCACAGATGAAAACCTAAGCAGAACAAATGATCTTCTGGGATTGCCAGGTCATATTTGGGGCGGGATATCTTGAGGGAGGGGTTCAATTTAAGTAGCCTTACCTCTACAGTTAAATTGTAAGAAAGGTGTTTCCCAATATTCCCTACATTGGAAAAGGTTAAGTGGCTACTTATTTACACCACAAGCAATGTAGCAGTTTAATGAGACTTTTTCCTAGATTTCTTTATACCGCAAAGCTGAGAAGGATCCAGTAATGAGACAGTAAGCTGCCTAGAAGGCAGACACGGCTGGTTTAGTATATTGGACAATTGGCCATGAGACGTTGTTATGTTGATTTGGCCAAAAAATATAGTATGTTTAAAAGTCTATCTTCATTAATATTTGCCTCTTTGGACTGCAGGACTAGCAGGTGCTACTGCAGATGTTCATTGTTATGATGTGTTGACCAATAAGTGGTCTAGGTGAGCTCGGGCTTAGTGGTTTCTCTTACTTATGCATGCTTAAATTCTCAGTTGTTTGTCATTACTCTGTGGCCTCGGAAAGGGGGAGAAAGACAGAACACTTGAGCAGTTTTGACTAATTTATGCTCACCAACTTCCAGGATTACTCCTATAGGAGAGCCACCAACGCCGAGGGCAGCTCATGTCGCCACTGCTGTGGGCACTATGGTGGTTATACAGGTAGAAAAGTAGCAGCTCATGCAGTGATTACGATCTGCTCCCTGTTACTCATCCTAATCATATGTGATTGTTAACTGCTGGTGGCTTTACTCTTTGATAGGGTGGAATAGGTCCAGCTGGTTTATCAGCCGAGGATTTACATGTTCTTGATCTTACACAGCAAAGACCACGCTGGCATAGGTTTGATGCCTGAGATGTGACAGTTTTGCCTTTTTTTAATGATCGTGGGTGATTAGCTATTTAATTTATATAACTGAGGTAGAAATTGATTTTATTAGGGTGGTTGTTCAAGGCCCTGGACCTGGGCCACGTTATGGTCATGTTATGGCTCTTGTGGGACAAAGATATCTTATGTGCATTGGCGGAAATGATGGTGAGTCTAATGAGGTTCATGGATACAGATGTAGTGGTAGCAGGCATTTGATCCCAATCTTACTTATACACCCCATTGGGGGAAACTGTTGATTATACGTAGGAAAACGACCATTGGCTGATGTCTGGGCTTTGGACACTGCTGCAAAGCCATATGAATGGAGGAAGTTGGAACCTGAAGGTGAAGGTCCACCACCATGCATGTAAGTCCACCCTTATTTTTACTTTATGCTGCTGGTAGTTACTGATTTCCTCCTATTTCGTCCTCTCTCTCTCTCTCTCTCTCTCTCTCTCTCTTCCCCATCTTCATTGTGGCTGGTAATTTCATCAATGACGGTCTGAGTAGCCCTACAAGCTGTATGGGGATTGAGCTGGGGACTATTATTGGTCAACCTTGTCAATCTACATATTTGGTATGTACAAAGTGCATGCAGCATTAAAATCATGTATTCATACTTGCTGACAGTATTTCTTGCTGGCTTGTGCTTCAATCATGTTTCTTCCAAAAGGAATAACCTACCAAGAAATCTGTGATAATAGGTTCATGGGATATAGGAAACAGTGTTGGGCTAGCATCTGATCTGGCTGCTTTATTAATTGTAAGTTGCGAACTGCAGGGAGGAGGGACATTTATTTATTTTGCTCTGCTAGGAATATGCCTCATGGGCAGTTGTGATCATTTCATGACTTTGACCAACTTTTGTTGTAGACTAGGCTGTCTGCAAGTGTACGTGTTATTGATCCACAGTGCTCACAGCCATTATCTTCACTTTAACACTGGTTTATCATCATGCATTATGCACAGCACAGCATTAAATCATGTCCCTTCATTTTGATGATTGTGCATCTACTTTTGCTGCTTATGCTTGTCTTCGTTAGATTTCACATGTTAACTGTTTCCTTTCTTTGGCTTTGTGGGTTGTCTCATCAACACTCTTCTTCATTGATATTGGTTAGGTATGCAACAGCAAGTGCGCGTTCTGATGGTCTTCTTCTACTTTGTGGGGGGAGAGATGCAAACAGTGTGGTGAGTAAAATTTTCAGCTCTATGCAACAGCAGAATTCTGTGTTGAGGATTCCTTTAGCTAGTTGGGTGCAGTGAGGAGAAAAGCATGGATTTAGGAGATGAGTGTTCCTCTCCCCTTCAGGCTCCATAAAACTTCCCGTATATTTCTACTTATTCTTTAAGCAAGCAACAACAAATGTGGGGACATGCTTAATTTCCAATGGGCTTTTGGCCCCTCTGCTCCTGCAGTTTTCATTTGAATAAGATCTGCTGTGAATGCTGTTGATTTTTGTTCATACTTTAGTGTTTCCTTTTCATAGTTGGCCTTTTCCTGCATGCCATCACCAGCTGTGTTTAAAAAAGCGCGCCCGGGGCGCTCCTAGGCTCTCAAAAGCCCGAAGCCCACTCCCCTGCCCCTTGGAATGGGTCAAGCTCAACCCATTCTTAAAGCCCGCGCTTTTTTGGGCTTTTCTGGGCTTCAGACCGAGGCCCAAAGCCCACGAAGCCTGCGCTTTATAGATCATACCAGACCATTTGGGAAAAAAAGTGAAAAAAACCTTTAAGGGACCCCGATCACTCTTTTTGTTTGTGGAAGGCTTTCAATCAAGATACTACTAGAAGTAAACAAAGCATATTGCTACTACTGAATATGAGTTTGGAGCTGGAAACCCTAACCCTGGTGACAACAATCTAGTAAATGCTTTGTTCTTCTATCTTCTTTTAGACTTCCTTCTTCATCCTCCTCCTCTGTTATTGGACAGCCATGAAAGGTTTTTCTTTGTTTCCTTTTGTTTTTTGGGGGCTTCAAGGAGGTCGAAAATGGTGTTTCCTCCAATGTTACAATGGTACTGTGCCCTTGCACTTTTTTTTTTGGTTGCTTCTTCATCTTTCTATCTCTCTCGGAGACTCTCTCTCTCTCTCTCTCTCTCTCTTCTCCTGGTATGCTGGCAACATGTGTTATGTTTTTGGGGTTCAATTTATAGTAATCTAATGGAGCTGTGTTTAATGGTTTAATTGTATTTTGTCTTGTTTAATTGATTCTCTTTTTTTTCTGGTGGTTGGTGAAAATCATTTATTTGATGCCATTATCTAGCTGATTTTAGAAGAAATACGGTTTTAGAATTATCTTCAAGCATTTTTTAGTTAAAGTACGGCTCGCGTCTAAAAAGCCCGCGCCCGGGGCCCTAGGACCCTTTGCGCTTTTTTGCGCCTCGGGCTTTTTTAATCTAAGATCACCAGTAGTATGGGAGTTTTAGGAGCACACACTGTACCCTTGTTTGTCCATGCTATAAAGTGCGATGATTGGATTTGTCACCTCCACACATGGTTAATTTTCTTCTGTTCTACTTTTCTGGGGTTAATCTTATGTTTTCATGCTTTTCTAGTATTTGATACTATGATGAATCAGCTTTATTATGATTGAAGAATTTCCTGTGGGATATGGTATTTTCATCCATGGGTGCAGGTGTGTATAGTTTGTCATGGCTTTCGTTAGGGGAATGGTTTTAAGGGCTCTTTCATCATGTCTGCTCTGTTGCTTGCTGGCATTCAAAAGCTCTTAGCACTATTTTTTTTTTGGGGGGGCCTGTTTTCTCTTATTATATACTCCTGTTATGCTCATATTGTGCAGCCACTGGCAAGTGCCTATGGACTTGCTAAGCATAGAGATGGGCGGTGGGAATGGGCAATTGCTCCTGGTGTTTCACCATCTCCACGATATCAACATGCTGCGGTGCATTTCCCTTCCATCTTTTTTCGCAAATTAATTTTACTTATTAACACTATGAGCAACAGTAATGAAATGCATAATCTATAGGTATTTGTCAATGCAAGGCTTCATGTGTCTGGAGGTGCTCTTGGTGGTGGGCGTATGGTGGAAGACTCATCCAGTGTAGCAGGTACATGGTTGTCTTACTTGATATTCTCTATTCTAGGAGCCTGTTCTTTTTGTTGATAAATCCTTTTTACCAACATCAACCAATTTCAACTTACTTCAACCCACTTCATCCTACTTCTACCAACTCTAACAAAAAATTCTAACTTCAACCGATTTCAACCAACTTCAACCTATTTCCTCCAAATTTTCACAATTTATAAATTATCATGTGAAAATTAATTATGTTTTAAACCAAAAAAGTACCATGCAGTAGTTTTTTTTTTGTGTTGGTGTATTGAAGTAGTAATTTGTAAATTATTATGTAAAAATTATACAAATAAAAACTCCACCGATATATACATTAAAAAATATCATAAATAATTTTTTTTTGATGCAAAAAGCCATTAATAATTTAAATGTTGTTAACTTATTAGCATTTACAACAACACTTATGAAATTATTCCCACTTTTTTACATTAACCAACTTTCACCCATCATACTAAAAAAAATATACCAACTTTTTCCCACGTCAACCCACTTCAATAAACTTTAACCTACTTCTACCCACGTCAACAAAAAAATATCAATTTCAACCCACTTCAACCCACTTCTACTAATCTTAAGCAACTTCATCCATTTATCAACCCTTATTTCCCAACGAAAAGAACCGGCCCTAGGTTTTTGATATTTTACTGAGGCCATATTTATGAATATGGAACCAACTTGAACCTTTCTTTGTGTTCTTTTTATTCAACGTTCTAATTCTGATTTTGCTGGCTTTCCAATATTCGTGTTGAGATCCCTTGATCATCTGATGAAGCTGCTGATTTATTGAATTTGTTGGTACCTTTTGATCTCCGGTAATCAAATACGGTTCATATTCCCATTAATTTGAAAATCTTCTTTGTCCCTGTAGTAATGTATTGTTTTTGCCGAACATTATGTAGATTGTCCCGTACTGTGATTGTTTTGTAACTTGTATTACCATTACAGGTGTTGTGCCCCCCGCCCTCCAGCCCCTGCTCTCTTTTCTTCTTTCTTTTCTGCAACATTTTTCTTCTGCACTGCAGTGTTGGATACTGCAGCTGGAGTTTGGTGTGATTTGAAGTCCGTTGTCACTAGTCCACGGACGGGTCGGTATAGTGCTGATGCTGCTGGCGGAGATGCTTCAGTTGAATTGACAAGGCGGTGCAGGCATGCAGCTGCTGCGGTTGGTGACTTGATATTTATTTATGGCGGTTTACGTGGTGGTAAGCATTACCACATACAATAGATGTTACTTCAAACGGTTTTTAACAAATGATTATATGGGTTTGGAGTCTCCTTATTGACAATGAATGTAGGAGAATTATCTCTATGGCACATACTGCTGTTTGCTCTTAAGCCTTGGTTCTTTTGAGTAAATCCAACTTACATGTCATGTAGGTCTGACATTTGTAGCTTTTCTCAGAGTATGCTTACAAACTCCTATTTTTCGCTGTCCTTTATATGCTTGCAACTACGTTCAATCTGTATTCCTATGACGCTATGACCTTGAACAACTCCATGCAATATTTTGGGAGTTTATATGTGAGATATAGTGAACTCCTTATTGTAATATGTAGACGGTGTCATTTCTAGTCCTAGTTTGCTTCTCGCCAATGTGTATTTCCTCAATGCATTTTTTTAAAATTTTTGTTGGATAGCCTATCTATTTCCCCGTTATTTTTGTCTACTTCCTTTCAGGGAAATAGGATGTGAGGGGCATCACATCCAGAGAGAGCTTAAAGGCTTTATTTGAGTTATCTGTGCTACAAAATTATGTCATTCTTTCTGGGAGTTTACAGTTGCAGAAAATCAATAATCAAGCATCCTTGGCTTGGTGTAGCTATGTGGTGTGTGATCTCCTGGCAAGATGCTTAATGAGCATGAGAGGACCGCACACATTAGAAATGGACCAAATGGTTGTGGACCGTGGTGTTGTGTGAGGTCACATGTAAGTCGTAGGCTCGAAAGGCAATATCTAGTACTCTAGAAGTGGTTGGGGGATATAATAGAGGCTCTACAGTGGGTGTCACTGTGAGGTAGGTGTTTGGACAAGAATCCTGGTAAGCTGCTTTTTTAAGGTAGGATTAATGGTTATATCTTAGGTCACAAGGATGTACAACTCGGCAAGTGTTTAAAGCATGAGGACAATGTGTTTTTTAACTTCACGAGGTCGATGTGCTTTTGTGACTGGATCTCTACATAGCAGCCATTGCTATTCCGGAGACAAGTTTTAAAAGATTTGATAGTTTGACTTGTATAACCATTGTGGATATCCCGTTTTAGGAGCTTATAGCCTAAGAAAAACAAAATTTAAGCCTGCTTGAGTTTCACATAATAGTGGGAGAATAATCTCCTCTAATTGCTCTTGGAGCATGTGAGGGAGGACAAAAACACTGAAAAGCCTTGTAGCGATGTGTGGGGTTGTTATCAGTCTGGAGGAAAACTATGTAGAGGCTGTAGTAACTACTTTATGTAGGAAGCTGATGCGGTGGGGAGGGTGCTGCATTATGAGCTTATTTTTGTGTCTTGTTTTTTATTGCCTGTTTTTTCTGCATCTTTTTGGTTGAATAATGTGGAAATTTCATTGTTTCAGGTGTATTGCTTGATGATTTACTCGTTGCTGAAGATCTTGCTGCTGCTGAGACAACAGCTGCAGCTTTACATGCTGCAGCTGCAGCAGCTGCTTCCGATACTCAGCCAGGTAGATTACCTGGAAGGTGTGGTTTTGCTGATGAAGGAACAAGGCAGAGCGATCCTGAATCAGTTCCTAATGGTGCTGTTGTGCTTGGGAACCCGGTTGCTCCTCCTCTAAATGGAGATATGTACGCTGATATAAGCCATGAAAATGCCTTGATTCAGGGAAACCGGTAAGCTGTTTTCTGTCTCACTTGTAGAGAATGGCATCACTTGAGCAATTGGATGATCATATATATTTGCAAATGGGAGACATTTAATGAAACTAGAGTTTTTCCAGGAGGCTGAGTAAAGGTGTTGAGTATCTGGTAGAAGCCTCAGCTGCAGAAGCAGAGGCTATTAGTGCTACCTTAGCAGCTGCTAAAGCACGGCAAGTTAATGGTGAAGTAGAATTACCAGACAGGGACCGTGGCTCTGACGCAACACCGAGTGGGAAGCTGATACCAACTATGATCAAGCCTGACTCTTCTGCACCAAATAGTACCCCTCCACCAGGCGTTAGGCTTCACCATCGAGCTGTTAGTATCAAGATTCTCTCTTTTACATTAAGATGCATTTTAGCAGTATTTCAACTCCAGCACTGAGCATATCCTGGGAATATTTAAACTAGACAATTTACAGCGAAATTACTTTACGATATAATCAATCTTAGTTCTTTGAGCACTAATAATCGTTTTAATTCTTTCTTCTTATAGAAAGGGTGCTTAAGTGTACCTAATGTCACGTGTTGTCCTGTACCCATGTCAGTATAGATGACTCAGCATTGAAAAATCTTTTGTGGTTCTTGCAGGTTGTTGTAGCAGCAGAGACTGGTGGTGCTTTAGGGGGCATGGTTAGACAGCTTTCCATCGATCAGTTTGAGAATGAAGGGAGGCGGGTCAGTTATGGAACCCCAGAAAATGCTACCGCAGCAAGGAAATTGCTAGATCGACAAATGTCAATCAATAGTGTCCCTAAGAAGGTACATGGATCTTACCCTCCTGTGGTATTGTCAGGCAAAAACATGCACGGTTTCCTAGGTGTCTGGATCTTATTTCAATAATCTTCCACTGTGTCTGCAGTAGGCACTAGGCAGTAGCAGATCGAGCTCTACAGGCTAGATTTTTGTTGGTAGTCTAACTACAGTGCCTCGATACATTACAATGAGTCAATCACCATCTGTTTGAATGCTTCTCTTGGTCATTAAAAAAAATTCTCTCTTTTGATATGCTAATGTTCGTAAGCTTCATTTGTTGTGCAGTCTTGCTATAGCTTCAGTAGTGATGTAACATAAAATATTAAATATTTTTCTGATTGCTTTTGATTATTTGCCCTATGTCCCCTTGATTTCTTATAGAATGACTGTTGTTGACTTTGATTATCTTTTGTTTTTTTTTTAACTGCTTTTATGGCTTGCTACGACTCAGAGATTGCTATAATTTCATTTTATTTTTACTACAATGCCAGCTAAACATAAATTTCTAGTTTATTCTTAATAAAACTCATGAACTGTGAACAGGATTTTTGAAAATTATGTTGATTTGACACCTTTGCCTTTCCTCTTTTAGGTTATAGCTCATCTTCTAAAGCCTCGAGGTTGGAAGCCTCCTGTTCGCCGACAATTTTTCTTGGATTGCAATGAAATAGCAGATCTGTGCGACAGTGCTGAGCGGATTTTTGCAAGTGAGCCTAGTGTACTTCAACTTAGGGCCCCTATAAAAATCTTTGGTGATTTGCACGGACAGTTTGGGGATCTTATGAGACTTTTTGATGAGTATGGTGCTCCATCAACAGCTGGAGACATAGCGTAAGTGTTCGACTTTGTTGATTTTTCTTCTCATGTGATTCACATTCTTGCATTCCCTTCTGTTTCTGCTGGGAAATTGTGGCTGCGTGGCTCAAGACCATGCTTTACAGAACGTGTTTTTGGAGTCTGTTTTGTATATATCCTTGCGGAAAGCTCTTGTTGTATTTAACTACAGCCTTTATGGTCTTGCAGTAATGGACACTTGTTTGTTTTTTTCTACATGAATTGTCCCTGAAGAAAACCCCTCGGCTTATATGTTCATGTCTTAAAGAGAGTTCCCCATTTTGATGATCTTTCATGTTTCTGTATATATGCCTATAGGCGTATAACTGTATCATGTGGTTGCTTGGGAGGCATCGCTTGTCTGTTGGTTTGTCTGTGCAAGCAAAAGTATTTTACTGGGATGGAATTTGTTGATAATGATTCATAATATTGCCAGATACATCGATTATCTCTTCTTAGGAGACTATGTGGACCGGGGTCAGCATAGCTTGGAAACCATTGCCCTTCTATTGGCATTGAAGGTACTGATCATGCTCTGCCTTGTCCTGTATCCCCTTTTACCTCTCTCCCCTGCATCTCTGTCTGTATATTTCTATGTGAAATGAAATTACTGATATCTTGGTGTGCTTTCATTTCATGTGACAATTATCAGGCAGAATATCCCCTCAATGTACACTTAATTCGTGGAAATCATGAAGCTGCGGATATAAATGCCCTCTTTGGCTTTAGGATCGAGTGCATTGAGCGCATGGTACATCACCATTTCATATGAAACGTATAAATTATTAGCATTTATCTCGATTTTATTTTCTGGATGCTCAGGTTATAAGTTTGCTTAAATATTGATTAGGGTGAGAGAGATGGTATCTGGGCATGGCATCGGTTCAACAGATTGTTTAATTGGCTTCCTTTGGCAGCTCTGATTGAGAAGAAAATTATTTGTATGCATGGTGGTATTGGACGATCAATTAATCATGTGGAACAGATTGAGAACATTCAGCGTCCAATTACAATGGAGGCTGGCTCTATTGTTCTGATGGATTTATTATGGTTAGATCTATCTGCCTGTATTGTTTTCATGTTAATTTATGAGTATAGATTAAGCCAGGTGAGCACATAATACAAGTTAAATTTGCAGGTCTGATCCTACTGAAAATGACAGTGTGGAGGGATTGCGTCCCAATGCCAGAGGTCCTGGATTGGTCACATTTGGGGTGAGTGATATTTAATTCTAAGTGCCTTGGAAATCTTTAACTTTTCTTTCTTTCCTTTTTTTTCTGTTCTGTTTTGGGATTGTTTTTTTGCTCTTTTTTTTTTGGTTTCAGGTGGGGGGGGGGGGGGAGGGTGTGAGGTGACCCGGTAAGGCTGGGACGAAACTGGTGTAACTCTCTTCTTCTTCTTATTCTTCTTTTTTTTGTTTTTTGGGTGTGGGTTTTCCTGACCAGGTATCATTTCTTTTGCCCCCTCCCATCGGGGATGTGCTTACGCTATCTGGGGTTGGTCCTTCTATTTGAATGTACCATGTGTTGTTGACTCAAATTCTAGTGCTAATGGGCTGCATCACTGAGACTAGTCAGAAGCGTTTTTCCAAGTGGCTGCAGGTGCTTCATTTGAAGTGTCAGATCTGTATCTAATAGAGGTACAGCAGCTTCCAATGACATTTCAAGTATTGTAGCTGAACCACTTGGACGCATATTTCCATGTGTTTTCACAGGGTTTGTGTAAATGTACTTTCTATCTAATAATCTTGACTGAGCGTGTACTGTAGTTATTTACATGTTGCATTCTGTATTGGAGGCTTGCCAATGATGTAATATAGATCCAATAGATGATCATTTAAGTTTATGAACATTTTCAATGTTGCTATTATTCTAGCTGCAAGTTGGTCAGTTTCCAGCACAGCAGGGGAGTTTTTCAACTTGTGGTTTTGATGATGATGGCTGCTAAATGGAATTGTATCATGTCCTTGTTTTTGTTAGGCATCATTTTTTTTTTTTTGTTTTGTTTCTCAAGTGTATGCTACTCATGCAGCCGGACCGGGTTATGGAATTCTGTAACAACAATGACCTTCAATTGATAGTGCGTGCACATGAATGCGTCATGGATGGCTTTGAGCGTTTTGCGCAGGGGCACTTGATTACTTTATTTTCAGCTACCAACTATTGTGGTATGTACATGGCCTTTTCCTCTTCTGCAAGTCTGATTTTCACCAGCTCACCATCCAGACAATGAACCTTTTCTGCTTGTAGGTACTGCAAATAATGCAGGAGCGATCTTGGTGTTAGGCAGGGATCTTGTGGTGGTTCCCAAACTCATACATCCTTTGCCACCAGCGATTTCATCACCAGAAACATCACCTGAGCGCCATATAGAAGATACTTGGATGCAGGTTGGGCTGATAATCTCTAATGGACTTTTTGGTCTGGTTTTCAGTGGTTACTTGTTAGAGCCCAGTTTATTTGAATGTTTGTGGGTTCAAATCCTGCCTATTATGGCCTTTGTGCCCTATTCATTAGACCCCCACCCCCCCCAAAAATAACAAAAAAGGGTTGTCTATTGAAATTTGTTTGCTTAAATCATCTTTGCTTGGTTGCAGGAGCTAAATGCAAACAGACCGCCAACACCAACTAGAGGCCGCCCTCAAGTTGCAAATGACCGGGGTTCCCTGGCCTGGATCTAGAAGATGTTGAACAATTTGAATTTCTCATTTCTGGATCACGCTTCCATCTGGATTCTTGGCATATGGCATAGAAACATGTATATAGCATGTCTTGGTCTTCTTGCATTGCCACTGTCAAAACTTGGAAGGCCCGCTGGGATAATCACACGAATGAGGTCTTCGATTTACTTAATATAGAGGTGTTTAGATACCTCTGCAAAGCAGCAGTCTGTTCTTGTGGGATGTGCTGTGGAGTTGCAGCACAAGCCTTCTTTGAGTTGGCCCTTGTACATTTGATCAAGTATATGCTGGTAGGATCAGTTGTTTTTTCTAGTCAGGTTAATATTTCTGGGCATTCTTCTCTGTAGTTTCTGTAATTTTTGGGGGGGGTCCCTGATTATTGTCACTCAGATTGGTGTAATGTTTTATTGGTGAGGGAAAATTGTGAGTCAATCCATGGTGGGAAGTTCCCTTTGTAATTACAAGTAATGCTTGTGTAATTTTGTGTTGATTGATTTTTCGGTGTAACTTTTCGAAAGGAAGAGGTATTTATATCTGCAGCAATTTGGCCAAGAGAAGTCTGAAGGTGATTGATATGTTTTTGTTTTCTAGTTACTTCTGCTTTGCATCTCAGCAATAACTAGGGGCTAGGGCTGCTTTCCCCGTTTCGGTTCTTAGCAGTTGATTTCATCGATATCTTTTTGGTTTTTTGGGCAATGTAGTAGGCTTCAAACTGTGTCGTAGATTTTGAAATTTTTCATGGGGTGTTCAAGCCTAAGGGCGAATGCATTTTTCGATTACCTTTGAATTGGCCTGGAGCTTGTTATTGTGTTTCGGTTCTGGACCTGAACATAATCAATCAATGATTTTTGTTATGCTTTTGGCTCTAAAAAGTGAGGTACTGATATAATCAGTTTTCATTTTGATTCCTGAACAGATATCCGAAATCAGATTCAGAACTCATGAAACCAGTTTTGATTTTATCGGATGATTCAAGTTAATACTACGATTGCATGCTGTATTTTGAATTCATGGGAGAACTTCACCGCATGTCTCTCATACATTCACAAATCTGCTAAAAATTTATAAAATCTACAAAGATCATAGGCTTTGCTGAGCCAACCATCCCACCTTGAACACAGATGTACATGCTTCCATCCTCTGGCAAGACTTGTTTGGATCTTCTGTTTTAAGTTTTGGTGGTCGGATTCCGATCTCTCCCTTTTCCCTCTGTTTGCTAGCATTTAAAGAAAAGCGCCTCAAATCAAATACAACATACAACCATGGACAACTTTCCCACTCTTCATGAAATCTCTCCAGCTGGAAACCTGCAAAGACATTAAGAATTAAGCTGTAAATCTAAGGACAATGTTTAATGACCTTTACTAATCTTGGCTGGAATCATGAATTAAGCTGTAAATCTAAACAAATTAGCTTTCCAGTGCAGCAGCACCAAAGAGCAGATGTCATGGCAGAAGCATATATGTAATTGCTACATAAAAATAGAAGTAATTATATCATCAGGGAAAGTGATAGCTTAGCTGATTTTCGAACATCAGCAAGACATGTCTTGTAAGGAGAGCACAGAAAGGAAGTCCACCAACCCTTTGTTCTCTTGTTCCTTCCCACTGCACCTCATGTTGATGCTCGCTTCCTTTTCCACATGTCTGTTTGTTCCTCCTCATCCTTCTTCAATCTGCCTTCCTCCTCAGGTGTCTGACAATAGTAGAAATTGGTTTCGGGAGGTGTGAAGCAAGAACAAGTGAAAACATTAAGAAATATGGGTTTAAACATACCTTCATTGCCATTGTTCTCATCCTCCACTCTTGATCAGTTAATATTTCTCACGCTTTCAAGTGTAGTTGCTTCTGGAGCTCCTCTGACTGCTCATATTGTTGCTCACATTTCTGCAGAGAAAAGGTCAGTGTGAATTCCGTTTAAGCATATAAAAAATCGGAAGATACAGGAAACGAAGAGAAGCAACTCCTAGACTTGGTCCTATACACTCTGTCCAAAGCCAAGCATATAAACAATCGGAAGATACACGAAACATAGACATCGCCAGCACCTAAAAGCATTGCAATGTCTGTGTTAACATAGGTTGCGCAACATAATGAGACCAGTCCAAACTGGCAACTGCTAGTAAGTAGTAGCAAGCAGCACCAGGGTGCTGAGTTGCACGACATCATGTTCGACTTTTCCAATATATCAGGTGAGAGGAGGCAATATCATTCATGCAACAAGAAGATTATGTACACCTGAGTGTTTATACTCCCAATTCCAACTTGGCACTCAAACACACGCTGGCAGTATAAAAAACAAAAACAAAAACTGCTGCATAAACACTGTCCTGATTCCATAGCACCAACAACAGATATTCAACTGCAATATTACCTTATGTTTCTTCTCTCTTCCTTTGCTGATTTGCTGCTTCTGTTTCTCTCTCGTACTCCCCAATCTCTGTTCCCAACAATTCCCTCACTACCCTGATTCTATTAGCACCGAATTTCGACCATGGTCGTAGATAAATTAAACTTACTGCCACAACTTACACATTAATGGAGGCTATCTTTGCTCAATTGACAGTGGAGGAAAAGCTTCAAAATACAAGTGAATAACATGCTATTCTTGCTCAAATTGCCATGGATGATCAATCCAAGAAAGGGTAACAATCAAAATACTACCAACATGTATACTTTTAATAGAATACTATATCATTTCTATTTCATTGTTCCCTATTTTAGGGTGTGATAATTTGATCTTTTCAATAGAAAATCACATCATGATCATTTTCTAAATTGATGAAGCAATCATTGAAAAACATTGATGAACAATTAATGCATTCAATGTTTATGACTGACGTGATCTTCAATATGACATTCTTAAGCTAGTGCACTGATGAATTAAAGATTGTTCACTATATAAGTTTATCTTGATGTAATATGCGAGAATCACAGAGCTCAAAAAGGTTTAGCAATATCTTGATGAATAATGCGACAAAACACGTGCCGGAAACTTAAAAGGCAATTCATAAATGAACTTACTGGGCCCTGTCATCAAATCTAAAGCCCATTTTAAAAACTGTTTTTGGGTTTAGTATTACATTGGGTTGGATATCATTTCTCGGCCCATTTGTCTTTTTTTTTTTTGGGTGTTTTGGTCCACAAGAAGCTCAAAAAGAAATTATTAACATAGAATATATATTCCATTTAAATTCGTTGTCTTAAAAACTATTCATAAGGTCTCCAATTAATCACTAAATAAAATCTTTATTCATTTGATTATTTACTATTTATGAATATTGTATACACAAAAAATACTTAAGAGGACAAATTAACATAGATAAACTAATTGACCTCAATTTTGTAATACAAAAACTCTATCAAGTTCTGATAGTGATGAGTCTTTTACTAATTATTATTCTATTGGCCAAAACAGTTTAATTTTAGGTCAGAGATTTTATTTCTTATGTTTCTTATTTATATTGGTCCTTATATCTTATTTCACATAAATAAAATGAAAGAACAAATCTAAAAACTCAATTTGGAGTTCGGAGCATAAGTACAAGAAATTTAAACAACTCTTCTCGCAAGGGTTCTGCCTAGATTGTCATCCACGAGAACAGAAAGAAATTTCCTGCAGGAAGGAGAAGAAAAATAAAAAATGGATGTTGGACGAATAATATATACAACCATATTTTGTTATTGAATCAGCTGCCATGTTGCCTTCTCAATAGGTATGTTCGAATAAATAATGCGTCAGCCACTTATGTTATCAACAAGTGGCAAAGTCATCAACTGGTGATCTAAAAGTTAGTTAATTGTAATTTTTATGGTTTTAAGAAGGAGAAAAAATAATAGCAATTTACACTTTTGAACCGACAATTCTCAATATGACATATCACGTTTGCAAAATAATGCGGGAGGAAAAGTGGAACAGAAAAGTAAAGATGATTGATCCATGTACTCAAGAAAAAGATAATCCAACCAATCAAAGCTTCACTATCATGCATTTGTTAGGTATCCTTTATTTCCAATTTTTTTAAATTTTTTAAACAATAGTAAGCAGGTTAGTTCATTGGATCCCCATCTCAAGGGCACCAATAGGCCTCAACTGGCTGAGGGCTAAGGGATGTCAAAGTGTGCATACGAAGTCCAAAAACCAAGGCTCATCCCGTAAACTCATGCACAAGGCACAAATTCTACGCCTCCCCCCTCCCCACCCAAATTCAAACCCAGAAAGCACACCTAGTCACACAGGCTAGGAGCTCTTCAGCCCCTGTATTTACACTATAAAGGACTAAATGTCCTTTATTTCCACTTATCTACCACATATATCTAGCCCTTTTTTTTTCCTCCCTATTTTTGAAAGGAACCACACGTACCCCAGAGTCTAGAGATATAGCAATTTGTTTTTATATTTTCTTACCATAATGTAATTTTATATATATATATATATGTGTGTGTGTGTGTGTGTGTGTGTAGGGTAGATATACAACTCGATTCAAATGGTAATTGAGTTAAGATGTCTATTAATATTAATTTTTAAATGTCTTATCAACTAATGAAATTAGTAATATTAATTTTAAATAACATTAAAAAAATTTAATAATTTTATCAGCCAAACCATTTAATAAAGAAATAGCTAATGCCTTCAAAATATACATAAGAGTAAGACTAACCCATAGTACTCAACATTGTTAGACTTGATATATAACCTAAGTATTGTTAACTTACAATGAATAGATATATTTGTGATCTTCTTTTTATTCGTAGTAATAATATATATTTTTACTTTATTCCACGTATGCAAGAGAGAATTCAATAAATTTATTATATAGAAATAGGGAAAGAATATGAACAAAATAATTAAGCTCTATGAAGTATAATTTCATAAAGACACGTACTCACTTACAAAACTAATCACTTATAAAAAGTCCCTAAACTTGAAAAAAAGACACTTTCTTATATGAAAAAAAGGCTGTGTCTACCTCATCCTGTCCTTATTTTCCCACATCGACCATCTTTGTAGGTCCTTTGCCTAAGCAAATGATAAAAAGTAAAATCACATTAGGACATTAAAATGATGATTGGGGCCTAAACATGTCGGACCACTTCTCCTACCTCTTGGTCTCTTTGCTTGTCTTTTCCATTAATTGTCCCATGGCTTAATGTTTAAGAAAATTTTCCATTCCATTCGGTATTTTATTGTTTATATAAAATGAAAGAGAGGGGACAAAGTTATGACGTTGCTAGCAAAAAGTTAAAGCCTAAGATTCCAAGCTTTTTTTCATCTCCTAGTTGAACTTGAGATTCATAAACTTAACATAATTTTCAAGGGCTTGTTCATTTTAGTGTTTAGTTGTGTTTGGTAACTACTAATCGCTCTTAAGTGTTAGCTATTAATAGCTAATTGTTGCAAAGTGCTCCTAACTGATGCTAAACGTTGGCTAACCGCTATCCATTATCTCTAAACACTATTCCTGGCGGTGACCTGATATATAAAAGCTGCTAATCGCTATTTCAAACTGCTGCTAACTACTAAACGTTGATTCTAAATGTTGAGATAAGCAGGCATAGTAAATAATTTGATTGATGCTAGAAAAATAGTACTGAACAAAATGAATGATGGAAGGTATTGAAAGGTATTTGGGACTTATTCTTTGTCAGCATTTTAGAGTAATGGTTAGCGAGCTGGAGTAAAGTTGAAATAGGAAAGAGCAGTAGAAGCAACTCAGGAGTATATTAGAGTAGGTTGGAGTGTTCTAGAGTGCTTTTGAACAATTATAACTATAAATGTCTACTTTGTGTAGAATATCTTTCGATGTTTGTGATAGTAGTTTACGTTACATTCACAAAAAAATTATGCAATGGAAGAGTTGAATGTCATTGTAATGCATTTTTGAATATTGGTTTATGATAACAATTTGCAAGTAGGTCAACACGTTTCATTATAGCAAAAAGTTACGTATGGAAGTTTAATGGTTATTTGTCCAAGCTAAGATAAAATCATGTTAGCCATTACATCCCTACATTCATTCATTGTTTGTTTGTTTTGCTCATTGTACAAACCAACGTTGGAGATTGTAGTAATTTTATTGGTCTTGCTAAAACTGATATTCGCCGTTTTTTTATATATATTCAAATAAAGTTGTGTAATGTGCAACACGATATAATTTGTCGTTCTTTGCATGCTTTTGAGGCATTCTATCTTATCCTCCAAGTGTTCAATACCATTTTTTGGGTTAAAAAATGTTCAAAAATTCAAAATTCATATAAGCTTTAGGGTTTTCACTAACAAAATATGTTTCACTGATCACCTATCTCGATTGACGTCAAAATTGTGCCTACAATCTTTAACAATATAATTTGTCAGTAGTTCTCAATCTGGTCCTTGCCATGTGTCCTAAGTCCTCAGCAAACAAGGATTTATTATTAAAAAAAAAAGTAAACAAGGTTTTAATTACTAAAATATCTTTTTAGTATTTAAATCATTACATCAATTTATTATTGATTAGATGATAAAAAGGTCATTATCAATTAATTAGGTTTAAAAGGCAGTCCAGGGAAATGGGAAGCTAGGAACTAGAACATATAATCTTATTCTTAGACGCCATGATCATGAGGATTTTGAATACGTTTCATAATGGTCTATTATTTCATGATATTTTTTTTTTTAGTCTTGAATCATTCATTTTACTGGAGTCGAGCTACCGTTAACCCAATAAGAGGTAGAACTCTCCAATTACAGATTTTCTCTATTTATAAGACTCGAACCCAAGAACTTTATTTGATGAGAACAAGTGTCAAACCATTTGAATCAACCTGTGTTGGTTATTTTTTTTTATTTTTTTTTGGCAAGGAACGGAATAATTCATTGATAATCCATAATACGCCATACGGCACTTACAATGCATATTCGACCAATGAAAATACAATATTTAATATCAAAATCATATCCAAACATCAAAAATACTAAATTGAAACACACTGATCGCTTGTCTTTCCACGTTCACTGTTTCTTGATACAACTTGTGTTGGTTATTATTTAATGATATAGTGTGGAAAGAAAAAGAAATTAGCGTGTGTTGGGTTCATACAATTAAGCGATGCATACAAATTCATGCACGATATAGTAAGATATATATTGGACAGCACTTTATAATAATTGTCTCACTTTTCTTCCCTTTTATCCTCGCATTATTACAATCTTCTTTGAAATTCCTTTCAAACACAATTATTTTTTCTCCGCCGTTTCTGGTCAAAGAGAAAAGCAAAAGGCTATAGATTTTGCACTATGAAATACTAGACTATAATATGAGTTATATATGGCTTTTTTTAGATCAAGTTAACAGTGAAGCTTAAGATGTCGTTTAACGTATAATTACGCAATTATCGATGAACTCCTCGATGTTTTCTGGTCCTCCTTTTGTGGCTATATGAATGTAGAGGGGGAAGGAAGAAAGAAAGCATGATAGATAGGGAGAGCGATGAACAATATATTGCTTGATGCGGAGCAAACTCTAAGCTTGGACTTACTCTCACAGGCAAGGGTTTTGAACCAAATAGGCTCGATGTTGACTTTGGATCAAGGACTAGATCCTCATGGGTCAATGTTGACTTGGGACCCTTGAGGAGGTCCAAGTAAGCTTAGGAAAGGTGGTTGGATAATTAGTAACCCTAAATAAAGAGTTTAGTTACTTCATCATCTAAAACCACCTCATTAGCTCATTCTCCGTTTTTTGGATAGAACGTCTCATCTCACTTCTAACTCAATTTTGGAAGGACAAACGGGCTTTAATTTGGACCATTTATATATGTACGGATAGCCCATAATGTCTAGTTTCTATCAAGCCATAGAATGTCTCTAAATTCCAAGCATTGAGAAAGATATGCCGTGAAAACCGAGCAAGGGTCAGTGTAGGTTCTGGAATTGCATGTTTTTAATTAAGGAATTAATTGGGCTAGCAAATGGATGAATTAAGGGCTAATATTTCTTAGATAGCTGGTAGACTCCTCTAGGAGCCACCTATAGAAAAATCTCCCCATGACTCATCCAATTGAGGTAGTGGATGACTCATCCAATCTAGAAAAAATCCAAGGATATCTAACATGAATAAAAGAAAATAGGATGGACCAATTTTATAAATTTAAAACTCCAAAACATTGAATATCATGGGGAATTTGTTACAATGTGGGAATTATTTTGCTTGCTAAATTAAGAAATACTTGAGTGAACATTATATATTGCAGAAGCAAATAGTAACATGTGTGAAGCAAAAACAACAAATAGAATATACATGAACACCAGGAACAACAAATTGATGTGATAGACTGATAGTCCCAAAGGTGGTGAGTAAAGAGCCCATTTTTAACGGTGGGTGAAGACAAAGGACAATCGCAACCGGCATGAAAGGACAAAGAGATTAATTAATAACAAGAGAAAAGAATCTCAAACGACATAAAAACACAACGAGATAAAAGGAGATTACAGTCTTTTTAATACTATACTCTCATACAGAAACTCTGATCCTAAAAGAAAAGTGGAATAGCAGAGCGAACACTGTCAAAATAGTGTCAAGCGACACTAGGTGCTTTATCACACTGTACTAGTTTTAATTTCCAAACAAGCAGTAAGCTTCTTCTGCAAGTAAGTGAACAAACAGCGAAGACTCAGCTCTGTATGCCACCATGCGTCATCAACGAATGTTGTTGAAAGGGTAGAAAGTGAGGATGGAAATAGGTGGATCTATACTCGCATCCATACTTATTTTTAAAAGCATGCCTGTACACTGTATCTATACCTATACCAGTCAAGTTTTGAAAGTTAGTACCCTCACACCCACAACGAAGTCTCAGCTGTACATGCCACCGTGCCTGACCAACAAATGTTGTCAGAAGGGTAGAAAGTGAGGATGGAAATGGGGTAGGTATGGGCTAGGTGGATCGGTACTCGGATCCATGCTTATTTTTAAAAGCATGCCTATAGGTGTATCCATACCTATACCGATCAAGTTTTGAAAGTTAGTACTTGGTAGCCTTACAAATACCCATAGGGTTTTTCAGGTTTATGAGGTTTATTTAGGTACGTATAATATAATGAACTGATCTAATCGCATGACACAATGTAGTAACATGGGAAGACCAACAACTGGCCTCTTAAATCAAACCACCAAGCTCAAAGTGGAAGGCCTTGGTGAAATGCTTTGTGGGCATTAAACTTAATTATAAACCTAATATCCTTATTTCAAACTGATGATATGGGATAAAGTCCTGTTACACACACATTCATACATATAGATGGATGATGTGTTACATACTCCCCCAATTACTAGACGCGACATCCTCATCGCGAGCCTCAAACCTCTCTCCTCCTTGGGCGATGCGGGATTCCAAGGGCATTAGCCCACCATAATCCATTCATCCTACTAGGCCAAGGCTCCCATGGAAACTGCACAATAGGTCCTAATGTGGCCAGACATTGTAGAATAGAGTGGACCCTAGCACTAAATGTAATGAATCGATCCAATGTCACCCATCACAACCCACTAACATAGTAAGTCCAACAACTGTGCCCACAATGCAAGCCACCAAGTCCAAAAATGGGAGGTCATATTGAAATGCTTTGTGGGCATTGAATTTACAACACTAAAAAAAGTTGTTATAGCGACAGATCACAAATCCGTCTCTAGTGATGGAAATGCCGATGGAAGACCGAGGAGCACATATTATGAAATGAAGTAGCGGACTTAGAGACAGAATAGCTAATCTGTCACTGATTTTTGAAAATCAGGCATGGAAATTTCAATCGTTGACTTAAAAATCAAAGTTTTTGAAGGTCCATCACTGAATGAGAAAAAAAGCTTTTTTAATATAGTTAGGGACTAATCCGTCACCAGCTACGTTCTTTTAAAGAGCCATGTCTGGTTCATTTCGCTCAACAGCCACAGAGAAAGAAAGCAAAAGCGAGGAAGACGTCATACTCAGTCACTGATGCCGCCGCCGCAGCCGCCACCCACCATCAACATTGTTGTTGGTCACCGCCTTGGCCCAGTATCGCCGGTGTTTTCTTCCTCACATAACTCTCAAGTATGTCAATTTTCTTCTCACTTTGATTTAGATTTTAATTGTCACAATTTATGAAACTATAGTGTTGATTCTTAATTGTTAGTTCATATCCCTGTTAGATTGGTGAAATTTGTGTTGAATGGTTGCTCAAAATTGCTTCTTACACTTCCTCAATGTATTCTAGGGGTTAATTTTAGTGATTTTTAAGATGTGAGTGATTGATTAAACTTGGATGCTGAAGTTTGAATCTATTTTTGGATCTAAAATTGAAAGTTTGAAATTTAAATTTTTAGAAATTCAGATTTTAATTCTTAAAATTCAAATTTCAAATTTTATATTCAAATTTGAAAATTTAAGATTTGAAGACTTCTTAGGAATAACCCAAAAGTCCTAGTTTTTGGAAAAAAAAAAAAAAAAACCTGAGCGATAGAAAGTCCATGGTCGATTCTATCGTTATTAGATAGCGACAGATAGTGAATTCCGTCGCTATATTGGTACTAACTGTTTTAACTGTCTCCCGGATATCTATCGCTGATTTCGTCGCTGCTCAGCAGCAAAATTCATTCATTCCATTGTTGTTTGGTTAATGACGAGCAAATCAGCGACATACACTTTCTGTCGCTGAGTCCAGTGCTAATTAGAAATTTCGTCATTATTTAGCTTTTTCCATCACCTTTTCTGTTGCTATTTGATTTGTTTTTTGTAGTGTTATAAACTTGATATACTTCTTTCAAATTGATGATGTGGGACAAACCCCCTTTACACACGTATTCACACATGCAGATAGTTGAGGTGTTACACATAAAGAGTGCAAGATAATACCCATATTCAACCAATATTCAAATACACTAAATATTTGATGAGTAATTTCAAAATGTCAATAAGGAACATTATTCAATAGGGCTCAAACAGTTAAAATTCATTGTAGATTATTGATTTAAAAAAACAAAGAAAGGTAACATGGACTTTGCAAAATGTAGGTGAAAGCATACTTTTTGCGCCTTGCTCTAGTAAATCGCTTTTAGGTATGTATACAAGTCCTAATCCATTACTAGGCCCATACCCACACTTATTTTTCAAAGTAATATTTGTTCCCATTTAAGACTTATTTTAACCATTCATTCGGGTTTTGAATGGGAGAGGGTTTTGTTCGGGTTATTGGGTTCGGCTTATATCTCCATCCCTTGCAAGAGTTAAGTGAACAAAATTGCAATAGCAAACGGGGCTAGCAAATGGGCTAAATAAATCAAACTGAATACGGGTTAAATAAGGAATTTGGAACACAACTCAACAAACTTTACCTTGGACCAAATTAAATGCTTGCCACTACAAAAGAGAACCTTGAAAGATAACCAAACTGTTGTTTGGGAATGACCATCATGGACTCTCCAAACGCAAAAAGTGAACTTTCCATCAAATTGTTTCTCAACATGAATGGGAAACATCCTAAAAACTAGCTTTGATTGAACATGAATATGATAACCTAGTTGTGATACCATGTGATAGGGATTGAAAACAAATAAGTGTTTATACAACGAAAGCAAATAGGATGTAGATATTCGAGAAGTTAAGCAAGAACAACAAATAAAATAGTGAGCACAAGGAACCCAAAATTTACATCAAAAACCCAAATAAAGGAAAAGCATGGGTGGCAACAAGCAAAGGATCCACTATACAATGCTAAGAGATTACAAGAAAGATCACCAGAGTTATGAAAGCACAATGAGACCAACAAAATGGATGAAGATCTCAAGAAGCGTGAAAGCACAACTAGATCAAAAGTGAAAGGAGATTATAATCTCTCCATATGACTCTTAACCTAAAAGAAAAGTGGAATAGAAGACAGAAAAACTCTCAAATGGTGCCAAACGGTACATAGTGCCTCATAGCGTAATACTTGTTTAAAAACAACCTAATATATCATAAACGCCAATAACAATAATGATCTTTAGACCCAACACATCGATTAAAAATAAACTAGAGGTAGAAAAATTTCCAAAGAAATTGCAAATTGCTTTCGAAAAGCAAACAAAGCAATGGAGAAGACCCGGACCCATGAGTTGTGTGCCCCACCGCGGGTCACCTATAGAGGCTACTGGAATGGGAGGAAGTGAGCGAACAAAACTGTAGTAGAAAAACAAGACTAGCAAATAGGCTGTTAGGAATTAGAGCAAACTAATAGTGGAAGCATTAGGATGAATAATGATATTCAAAAGTGAACAAACAACGATAACAAGAACAATAAAGAACACCAAGATTTACATAGAAACCCAATGCGGGAAAAAACCATGGACAACAACAAGCACCAACAATCCACTATATGAGGAAGTGAGTACAAAACAATCACAATCACAATAAGTGATTTGATCAGGGAACAGGATTACAATAATCTCTTTCACAAATCTCTCTCTTTCTCTTTAGGGATTTTAGTGGGTATTCAGTGTATGGGGATGATCTAAAAGGTAGGAGATGTGCCCCTTATAAAAGGGTAGGATGAAGGAAACTGGTGCAAACCTTAGCCGTCAGCCGCAAACCATAGTCGCCTGCCGCGGCACTACGTGGCACGGTCGTGCCATGGCGCATGGGGTGTCCGTGCCACTTCACTGGCCTGGGTAGCACGGTCGTGCCCCTTGGCACGGGCCCCCTTGTGCCACATTGATTTTGGGCCACCCATTCTAACAATCTCCACCTTGGACCAAAATTCCATACCATCACTTGAACATTGCCAAAGCACCCCGAAGGGTAATGCCCTGTAGGGTAGAGCTTCGAAGGGCAATTAAACGCTGTGAACACCAACTAAGTTCAAGCAATGCTGGAACTTAGCTATAGGAAGAGACTTGGTCAACATGTCTGCAGGATTCTCAAAAGTATGCACTTTTTTCACAGTAATCTCCCCTGCAGCAACTGTATCTCTGACATAGTAGTACTTGACACTTATGTGCTTGGTCTTGGAATGATAGGCGTCATTCTTGGTCAGGTGGATAACGCTCTGACTATTTGAATACACCACAATAGTATTTTGTGGCATTCCAAGCTCAGTAACAAGGCCCCTCAACCAGGTAGCTTTCTTCACACCTTCAGTAGCAGCAACATATTCAGCCTCCGTAGTGGAAAGGGATGCAATAGACTGAAGTAATGTTTTTCATGAGATAACACCTGCACACATAGTGAAAATATACCCTGAAATGGACCTCCTCTTGTCTAGATCATCAACATAATCAGAATCAACAAAACCTGCAACATTCCATGTAGCAGCTTTGTTCTTATCAAACACCAATCTTCTATCAATAGAACCCTTCACATATCTAAGGATCCACTTCACGGCCTCCCAATTATCCCTACCAGGATTATGCATATAACGACTTACCACACTCACAACATGTGATAATTCAGGCCCAGTGCACACCATATCATACATCAAACTACCAACCGCATTAGGGTAAGGGACATGAGACATCTTCTCAATGTCCTCTTCTAACTATGGACAAGGCCCGATAGACAATTTGAAATGAGCCGCAAAAGGTGTGGAAACTGCCTTGCAGTCACCTATACTAAATCTATCAAGTACTTTCTCTCAAGGTATCAACTTTGAAACAAGTACAACTTACTGGCCTTTCGATCCCTCTGAATCTATATGTCTAGTATCTTCGTTGCTGCACCCAGGTCCTTCGTCTCAAACTCCCTACTGAGTTGAGATTTCAACTTGCTGAGCAACAAAAACAAGTAGTACTCTAATGGAAGTGCGACGAACAATAGGAGAGAATACCTCATTGTAGTCAATACCTTCCTTTTGGTTGCATCCACGAACAACCAGGCGTGCTTTCCACCTTGTATCTTCAACCCCGGATATGCATTCTTTTCTTTTGTAGATCCACTTGGCAGTTAAGGCTCTCCGACCTTTAGATAGCCTACAAAGTTTCGAAGTCCTATTCTTATGCAGACTCTCCATCTCCTCTTGCATGGCGAGGACCTAATTAGGCGAACTCGGCCAGGAGATTGCTTCAGAATAATTTGAAGGTTCAACACCTTCAGGAATCTCTTCTCCAACCGAAAGTGCATATGCTATCATTCCCTCATCATCATTGTAGTGAGCAGGCCTCCTGATCTCCCTGTGAGGATGATCACGAGCTATAGAATAATCAACCTCTACCTGAGTTTGATAAGAACTGATAGGACCAGGTTCAGTAACCTGAACCTCCCTGTTGGGCTGATAAGCAGCTTGACCTTAAGTTGCAACAGTCTCCACCTCTATCTCCATACTCCTACTGGCATCCTTCTGATCACCCGCACCAGTAAAAGAAACAATAGGATTCTTTCCGAAAGATAACATAACAGTCTTATTGAAAGTTACATCCCTACTCTAAATAACTTTCTTAGACTCATGACACCATATGAAGTATCCTTTAGACTCAGATACATAATCAAGAAACATGCATCTGACAGCCTTAGGGGCTAACTTTCCATTATTCATATGGGCATAAACAGGACATCCAAATACTCTTAAGACAGAATAATCAATAGGATTACCTGACCATACTTCTTCTGGAATCTGAAAGTCAATAGAGGCGTGTGGTGAACGACTCACCAAATAACAGGCTGTAGAAATAGCCTCAGCTCAGAAAGCTTTGCGATCTCAAAGCCCTGCATTAGAAAGCATACAACGATCTTTCTCCAGTAGAGTCCTATTGATCCATTCTGCAACTCCATTCTGTTGCAGTTTTCCAACCCAAGTGTTGTACTTAGCTATGCCATTCACCACGCAGAACTCATTGAACTCTGACTCAACAAACTCAAGACCATTATCAGTCCTAAGTTTCTTGATCTTTCTCCCACTCTAGTTTTAACCGAACCCTTGAACTTCTTGAACATGGAGAATGTCTAATTTTTCTATCTCAAGAAGTAAACCCAAACCTTGCGTGAGAAATCATCAACAAAAGTCAACATGTAGCGCTTACCTCTAAGAGAAAGAACCTTCGAAGGACCCCACAGATCATAATGAATATAATCAAGGATCCCTTGCATACGATGTTTTGCTATAGAGAAACTTACCATCTTCTGTTTCCCAAACACACAGTGGTCATAGAAGTCAAGCTTACCTATACCAGCGCTACCTAAATAGCCTTTTTTGCTCAGAATAGTCATCCCTTTCTCACTCATATGACCCAATCTCATGTGCCATAACCTTATAGCATCAACATCTGCTTGTGTTGTACAAACTGCCGCTGCTCCTGTAACTGTAGTTCCCTGCAGGATATAGAGGCTTCCCTGCCGCAGTCCCTTCATTAACACTATGACACCCTTTATCACTTTTAGGACACCATTCTCCATAGTAATCCTACAACCATTAGTCTCAAGAGTATCCAAGGAGATCAAACAACAAGTCATATCAGGAATGTGACGAATTTTAGGCAAGGTTCTAACTACACCATCATGGGTTTTAATCTGCACAGTACCTATTCCTACAACTTTACACTCAGTGTCGTTGCCTATAAGCACAACCCCAATATCAACAAGCTTATAAGTGGCAAACCAGTCCCTATGAGGACACATATGATACGTACAACCAGAATCTAAAACTCAATCATCGTCTAACCCCTTCCAAAGGTGGTGGCCAAAGATATAGTAGCAAGTAACACATCACCATCAGACTCTGACTCTACAACACAATCTGTTGTAGTAGTTTTCTTACCATGATCCTTATTTTCCTCTTTCCATTTCTTATTTTTCAACTTCCATTAGTCAGCCTGAATATGGTCCAATTTACCACAAAAATTACAGGTCTTATTTGAATGAGGTTTCCTAGACTTAGAACAGTTCTTTCTCGTATTACTGTTCCCCCTTTTCTCAATTATTTTACCTCTAACAACTAATCCCTCAGCCGGATCAGCATAGATATCATGGACAAATTTCTCCCTAGACAACAAATTAGACTTGATAATCTCAAACATTATAGTATCAGAATTACTATATAGTATAATATCCTTAAAGTGTTTATAAGAAGGGGGTAACGACACAACAAGCAAAATAGCCTTATCCTCATCCTCAATTTTCACATCAAGGCTCTCCAAATCAACAATAATAGAATTAAAATCATTCAAGTGCTTTTGAACAGAAGTACCTTCAGCCATACGGAAAGTGTACAACCTTTCCTTCAAACGGATCTTGTTGGCCAGACTCTTCATCATGTAAAGTTCCTCCAGCCAAATCCAAAGATCCACCGCAGTTGCCCTATCGAGCACCTCTCGCAAGACATGTGGTGCCAGACACAACTAAATAGCTGAAACTGCCTTCAACTCTAGTTCCTGCCATTCCTCGTCTATCAACGATCCACGCCTCTTCTTTTGTTCTTCTGCCCATTGTTCATCAGTCATCTTTTCGGATTTCTTGTGAGGTCCTTGCAGAACCTTCAATAACCCATGTTGGATAAGAACTGCTCTCATTTGTACCTTCCAGAGATTAAAACTAATCTCCCCATCAAGCTTCTGAATATCAACCTTCATAATTAAAGACATCCTAAACCAGAGCTCTAATACCACTTGTTAGGAATTAAAGCAAACTAATAGCGGAAATGTTAGGATGAACAATGATATTCAAATGTGAACAAACAACGATAACAAGAACAATAAGGAACACCAAGATTTACGTGGAAACCCAATGCGAGAAAAAACTATGGACAGCGACGAGCACCAACAATCCTCTATATGAGGAAGTGAGTATAAAACAATTACAATCACAATAAGTGATTTGATAAGGGAACAAGATTAAAATAATCTCTTTCACAAATTTCTCTCTTTCTCTCTAGGGATTTCAGTTGGTATTCAGTGTATGTGGGATGATCTGGAAGGTAGGAGGTGTGCCCCTTATAAAGGGGCAGAATGAAGGAAACTGCTGCAAACCTTAACCGTTAGCCGCAAACCCTAGCCGCCTGCCGCAGCACTACGTGGCACCGTCGTGCCATGGCACACGGGGTGTCTGTGCCACTTCACTGGCCTGGGTAGCACGGTCGTGCCCCTTGGCACAAGGCCCCCCGTGCCACATTGATTTTGGGCCACCCACCCTAACATAGGCTAAACAAACTAGACTGGATATGGGTTAAATAAAAAATCTGGGACATAACCCACCACTGCTATGGCTTGTCCAACTAAAATCTTGTTGCAAGAACTAGTATAAGCGCCACTTTGAAACTAAGAGACGGACAAAAATAAACAAATGGTCAAATCATAGAAAAGGTAATTGAGAAAAAGTATCGATTTTCATAGCGCTAAAACCACATATTGAGGATAGACACGAAAACGATCAACATGACAAGGATATTAGGATAAAACTGAAACATACTAGGTAGAAGAATAAAGCTGTGGATGAGTTTTATCAAAAATTCTCTCACATGTAAGTGGAATCAACCATATTAACCGTAGGATGGGAAAATCTTTTAAAAAAATAAAAATAAAACAAGAGTAGGGAAAAGGACATGCTTGGATGGCTTATTATATATTTTGAACATGCATGAAGGGAAAAAACTAAGTGAAAAATCAAAGGAATATCCCAAAATTCTTGCTAGGCTGTCTACCAATTCCTAAAAGCTAAAAAAAAAAAATCAAAATTTTAAATTTCATCTTATTCTTCTTCTTTTTTTTTTTAAGTTGAGCCCCATCACTATTAGCCAGAGGTGGTCTCACCATCATGGAGGTTGGCTTAAAGAAGAGGCTTGGACCACGAACAATAATGAATAAAATAAAACGCCAACCAATCCCCAAAAGAAAAAGGAAAAAGCAGAAAAGCGGGGAGGGAAAAAAAAAAGAAAACATAGACACACGTGGCCTGATTCGCATTCGACAGGTGGAGTGTAGTGATTGGAGGAGTTATAAAGGCGAAATTCTTAGGTGCATTTTTTACTTTTCTGTACTGCTAAAAAACAGTCGTCCTTTGATTTTGTACCATCAGATGCGATGCGACCCACGGTGGATTGGTGATCCAATTTTTGTGTTGAGTTGATGGAGAGAGAGAGAGAGAGAGAGGAATCAGTTAAGATGGAAATGGACTGATGGGGCGTATATGTTAACGGCCTTTTCTTTTGCTATTAAAGGCTTATCGGAATTAAGGCACACTCCTTTGTTTGCCCCGGAATATCTATCTACCCATATCCTATTTTTTTTTAAAAATATATATGTCATATTTTTAAGATTATATACTCTTAAAATCTATATAAAAGTGATCTCGGTAACCGCCTCTTCTTCCTCTCCAACTTCTCTCCATTCTCTCCACCATTGCCAACACTAAGAGCGATAGTTTTCTTCCTGAATTGAAGGTGAAGGAGGGGATGACCGGTTCTCTGGCCATTTTCAACTTTTCCTTGCTTTCATATTAGTATTATTTGTAAGTTTAGTTATCGTCTCTTCAATTGAGAGATTGACCAAACTTTCTTTTTGTGAGAGTTGTTTATGTCTCTCCAATTGTGAGAGTTTTATTATTATATGATTGCTCTTATCTTGTTGTGTGTCTTTCTAAGTTTGGAAGAAATTGATCAATTATACATGTGTGAAGCGGTGCTTTCATGGATTTTGGTCTTTCACCTATAATCTTCGGTGTTGGAAGAATATTTCGCTCAAGAGTACTACAATCGATCAGCAGATCAACATCAATCAAGAAATTGTACTAGATCTGTGGGTTTCTTCCCCAGGCTGTATCAAGAAACAGCGAACGTGGGAAGACGAGCGATCAATGTGTTTCAAGTTAGTATTCTTGATGTTGGGATATGATTTTGACATTAAAGATTGTATTTTCATTAGTCGAAAATGCATTGTAAGTGCCGTATGGCGTATTATGGATGATCAATGAATTATTCCTTTCCTTGCAAAAAAAAAAAATCTATATGAATAAATATATAAGTACATACATAAAAAATATATATACGTGTATGAGTGTTTGTTATTCGGTCCGAAATCGGATCAAATCGAAGACAGATCAAAATCGGACCGGACTAGTTTGGACCGAGTAAATTCGGTCCGATCCACGGTCTATGAAATTTTCTTATTCAGTATTCGGTCCGGTCCGATCAACTGGTTCGGACCGAGGATCGAATAAAAAAAGTATGGACTATCAAATCGATTAGCAAATCGACCCGTATATACTTAAAATTGAAATTTTTGGTTTAATTTTTGTTGGCTATCCCAACCTCTCAACCGGCCTATTGCTCGTTCACCTCACTCTTACTCTCTCTCTCTCTCTCTCTTATCTCTCACTTTTTTTGTGGACCGGCTCCCCTTATCTCAATTTTTTTTTAAATTTTAATAAAATTTTAATCTCACATAAACTTTTAATTTTTGAATACAAGTAAATGGCCCAAAATCCTACTTTTAGATATTCTATTTTAGTTTATGTTGCTTAATCCATAAAAATTAAAAACTTGAAATCCCCTTATCAATTTGATTTGTTCGGTCCGGTCAGAATTTTTTCAGTCCGGTTGCGGTTTGGTCTAAGTTTTATTCGATCCGGTCTATGGTACATGCTCTTCTTCTTGTAAGGTTTGTCCCGTTATTGTACGTTAATGTTCTGGCGCTAACTTGATTGTACCCTACAATTGCCCAACCCTTAATCTTTTACAAGGTTCGTCCACAACGAGTGATAAAGATTAGAACGACTCACAATTAATCAATAGAACAGTTCTTTCTTACCAAAAAAAAGAACATATTTTAACGATCATAATATATATCTTGCCATTGGACATATATATATATATATATTAACAAATTTGCAGAAAATTACGTTAGGAAATTTGCTGGGCCAAGGCTCATAAATGACTACTAGGTGGTAAAAAAAGTCACCTTCGACGTTGGGAAGGGAATGGTCAAGCACAAGCCAACCAACACTCGTTCGTACATTAAAGACGACGCTAAGAATGTTCGTTCTCTTTTCCACTCTCTCTTTTTATCCAATTATCAACGTGCACTTTCTCCTTTAATTTTGTACCTTAGCTTGCAATATTTCATCCAGCTAGAATCGCAAAATATCATATCATATTAATAAAATTCACAAAAATTTTCCATTAAAAAATTATGATGGTTATGATTCCCTTTTTTTTTTGGGTTCCTTTGTGTTAGCATTGATAAAAGTTCGAATTTGGGTCGAATTCGGATAAGATAAATCGGATAATGTTAAATTGAGATAAGAAATTGATGTCCAATATCCGGTTTTCTCCGGGTCGGACAAGGCTGAATTCATGATCATACTTGATTTTTTCGGGTCCGACAAATTTGGAAATTCAGATCGGATGACTTTTTGCTAGCTCTACTTTGTGTGAAACATACTCCGTCCATTTTCAAAAAGTTATCAACTTTTGGAAAATTTAAAAAAGAAAATATCATTTATTACTCTAATATTTCAAGCGAAAAGTCATTTTGTTAACTCAATAAAAGATTTTGACAATATTTTTGGGATTATTAGGACAAAAGGAGTACACTTAATAGGAAAAAAAGTTGAGAAATCACTAAACTTTCCTTCTAAGTTCTCGAAACTCACCAAACTTTAAAAAAGTTTTTAAAAATTACTAAACACTGCAATATTTAGTGTAGATAGCCACTGAATTTTGTTTCTATCCCAACGCCTTGCTACAATAAAAGAAACTCTTAATTGTCTTTCTTTTTCTCAAGTGAAAATAATTCCTAATTTTTAAGAAAGACAATAACAAAGAGGTAAGAGGGGCATGTAGGCTGGCCTAGAAGTGATGGTGTCGTCTTCTGGCGGTCATTTGGTGCATGGCTGGGTTGATTTACTGAACGTGTATATGGGTTGTTGTATATTGGTAAAAGGTGTGCTCAACGCGTTGCTCTAAGGTTTGGAGATCGTTAAAGAAAAGGGTTACATAAAGATCCAAATTGAGGTCATTTTCTTTTCGTTAGAAAATATAGATTGATAAATTGATGAAATTGATATAAGTGGGTTGAAGCAGGTTAAAGTGAGTATTTTTTTGTTGAAGTTGGTTGCAGTGGATAGATTTTTTATTTTTTTTTGGGTTGGATAGGTAGAAGTTAGTTCAATTAGTGGGAAGTGCGTGGAAGTTGGTTAAAGTGGGTTGAAGTTGGTTAAAGTAGATTTTTTTTTATTGAAGTTTATGAAGTGGATTGAAGTAGGTTGATGTGGGCTAAAGTTGGTTGAGATTGATAAATTTAGACTTACCAATGAAAAGAGCAGGGCCTAAATTTGTACTTTTTAGTTTAATACGAGGCTCCTATCGGCTTCTCAGGAACATTTGGTATTAGTGCAACAACATAAAAAACTTAGTAGTTTAGTCAGGGTTGGAAAGTTTTCATATTTCTTTGTTCATCTCTATATCAGATGATATAAAGATATTAACAACAACAACAGCAGCTACAACACCTCCCAATGTGGGTCCCACTTTCTCGGGGTGCGTGGAGATCTAGATGTAGACAATCTTACCTCCACCGGCATCTCTGCCTGTAGAGAGGCTGAATCCAATAGATCCCACAAAACAAGATTTTGTGTAAACATTTTATAGAAGCAAGATTTTGTGAAACATTTAATGAAAGAAGTTATGGATACGCATCAGAGAATGAACTAAGAGATAATAATAAATCAGGTGGCTGTAACTATGTAAATAAAAGCATAACATAGCAGAAGAAAGTACCATACCTTAACAAATAAAAGTGGGCAAACGATGACACTTTCCAAACATATGTACTACCTGCATACAAACACGACTCTAAAAACCACAACCAAAACTACTGCAACTGAAAAACCACAACTAAATTAGGCGGCCAACTCTATGTGATCCAAGATCCTAATCCCATCCCGCCATATTCTTCTATCATGAGCCAAGTCCTCTATCAATTCTATAACTTTCAAGTCTTTTTTAATTACCTCGTCCAAACTCTTCTTAGGTCGTCATCTCCTTTTTTTACCTTCGGGAATATTAATCCTCTCACATCTCCTCATTGGAGTATCAACACTCCTTCTTTTTACATGGTCAAACGATCTGAGTCTTGTTTCTCGCATTTTATCTTCGATGGGAGTGACTTTAACTACGTCTCTGATTACTCCATTTCTAATTCTATCCATTCTCGTATAACCACACATCCACTTAATCATCCTCATTTCTGCTACCATCAACCTTTGAACCTGTGTCTTTTTTATAGGCCAACACTCCGAACCATATAGAACAGCAGGTCTAACTACCATACAATAAATTTTGCTTTTTAATCTTATAGGCATCCTCTTATCGCATAGCACATCTGAAGCATACTTCGATTGTTGCTAACCTACTTTTATGCACTGGTTGATGTCTTAGTCAATATCGTCATGCTGTTGAATGATCGAGCTTAAATATTTAAACCTCTCGACCTTTGTTATCGTCATACCATCAATGGTGACTTCTCTCCCCGTATCCTTCTTTCTACTGAAACAACAATATAGGTATTCAGTTTTCGATCTACTTACTCTAAAGTTTCTAGACTCCAGTGTATGTCTCCATTACTTCAACTTGTCATTTACTCCCTCTCTGGTCTCATCAATAAGAACAATGTCATATGCGAATAACAAACACCATGGTACCTCATCTTTAATACCTTTAGTAAATTAATCCATAACTAGAGTGAAAAGGGGAACCCTAATGCAGGTCCATACCAATGTAGAAGTCATTGGCAGACCCTCCCGACGTACTAACACTCATCCTACCTCCCTCGTACATATCCTTAATAACTCGAATATACCCAGGTGACACTTATTTCTTGTCCAAGCATCTTCATAAAAACTCAGTGGAACTCTATCATATATTTTTTTCATGTCAATGAACACCATATAAAGATCTACCTTTCTATCTCTGTACAAACTCATGAGCCTTCTAAGGAGGTAAATTGCTTATATGGTCGACCTACTAGGCATAAAACTAAATTAGTTCTCTGATATCGAAATATCTTTCCGCAACCTTCTCTCGATCACCCTCTTCTACAACTTCATAGTGTGACTGAGCAACTTTATACCCCTATAGTTATTACAATCTTGAATATCTCATTTGTTCTTATACAATGGAATGACTGTACTAAACCTCAACTCTATAGCATCTTAGCGGTCCTCAAAATAACATTGAAAAGTTTTGTTAGCCACTCTAATCCCACTTCACCCAAACACTTCCACACTTCCACCGGTATCTGGTCTGGACCCTCTTCCTTTCTATTGGTCATCCTCTTTAGAGACTCTTTAATCTCATCTTTGCGAATAGGTTCACATAATCAAGGATTAAGACAACTTTCACTACTCTCCGTTTCCCTACGTCGAAAATCATCGTTGAGGATTTTGAAAAAGTACATTTGCCATATTTCCTTGATTTTTTCATCCTCCGACAACACCTTACCTTTTTCATCTTTGATGCACCTTACTACACCAAGATTCCTTGTTCTTCTTTCCCTAGCCCTCGCTAGTTTAAAGACTTTCTTATCACCTTCTTTGATCTCCAATTTTTGATATAACCTATCATAAGCCATGCTCTTAGCTATAGCAACAACATTCTTGGCTAGCTTTTTTGCTGGTTTATATCTAACTCTACTAATCTCTTTATCTTCCTCCGTTTCACTGTTCATGAAAGTAGCGTATGCCTCTTTTTTCTCATTGACTTTCTCCTTTACCTCCTCATTCCACCACCAAACTCCCTTCATTTTATTACCACCTCTCCTAGATGACCCTAGGATTTCCTTAGCCAACCTTCGAATAGATTCTGCCATTGCTTCCCACATTGAATCTACATCCTCTACCTGCCTCCAAGCTCCTTCTTCATTGATCCTCTCTGATAATTTCATAGTGTTTTCCTTAGTAAGATTCAACTACTTAACTCTAGGGTCTTCAACACTCCTCTTCTTTCACTTTGAACATTTGAACACCCCATCTAATACTAGCAACCTATGTTGAGTACCCAAATACTCACTAGGCATCACCTTACAATCCTTACATAACCTTCGATTAGCCGCCTTAATTAGGAAGTAATCAATTTGCGTCTTTATGGGTCTGCTCTTAAAGGTCACAAAGTGGTCATCCTTCTTCTTAAAATATGAGTTTACCACCAACAATTCACAGGCAGCCGCAAAGTCTAAAACAGCAACTCCTCCATTGTTTCTCTCCCCATAACAGAAACCTCCATGAGCCGTATCTTACCCATCTGGGTCTTCACCAATATGGTCATTAAAGTTTCCTTCTATGAAAAACTTTCCACTCCGATGTACATCCTGAATGACCATATCCAAATCCTCCCAAAATTGGTTCTTGATATCGTCTGACAAATCTATTTGAGGCACATAAACACTAACCACATTAAGGATTTCTGATCCCACCAATACTTTAATGACCATGATTCGATCACTCTTACACCTCACTTCAACAACGAAGTCAACCAACTCCTTATCAACCAAAATGCTAACTCCATTCCTACCCTTGTTTGACCACGAATACCCCAACTTAAAGCCATCAACTTCTCTGGTTTTAGTCTCCACCCACTTAATCTCTTAAATACAAGTTATGTTAATCCTACGTCTATGCAAAGACTTAACTAATTCTATTGACTTACCTGTAAGAGTCCTAATATTTCAAGACGCTAGGCATTCCTTCCGAAACCTGACACCCTCCTAACCCATTATGCTAGATATTAAGATGTTGATAATTATCATGGTGTGTAATACTAATATATATTCAGATGCTAGCTAGTGGGTTGGGAACTTTTCTGTTTTATGTGTAAATGTATATATCACTAGCTATTGCACAATTTTCTCTTTCACTAATAAAGTAGACATAAATTATATTAAATATTATGATAATTATCATTCTAAAAGTTTCCATTCTAGGTTTTGGGGTTTTTTTTATAAAAAAATTAAGATTTATATTTTCACCTTAAAAAGCGAAAGATAATTAAGAATTCCTTTAGTTAGCATGGTGAGAAATATAACATGAAGTTGGATGATCATTTGCACGCAATATTAAAGTTTATTGATTTTCTAAACCTTTTTGAAGTTTAGTAATTTTTTAATACTTTGGAGAAAAGTTTGCTGATTTTTAAGAAATTTTCCAACTTAATATATGTAGAGTTTTGACCCAGATTATTAAAGGCGTCAACTATAATTTGATACTAGTGTACATGTCATGCTTCACACGGGTATGTGTAATACTTCATTTGAGATTTTGATTATTAGCTAATTAGTTTTGATTTACATCAATATTTGAGATGTAATTATAGATTATGAATTATATATATGTTGTAATGTTTTATTATTTTTTATATAGTTATTTTGTGGTTCTACATTTTTAACACCTTTTTAAAGCTTAAATGTTTTGAATTGGATATTATTTGTGAATTTGTTATTGTATACACTTGTACGCCTTGAGTTAAATAATTTAGTTATATTTTCACTTTCCACTTTTTGGTTTATAAAAATTTTATTGTGAATAATATGTTTATGTAGAAGATATTATTGTTATTATTTTTGTTTTATTTGGTATTATTGTTGTTGTTGTTGTCGTTGTTATCTATTTAGTAAGACATATAGGCATTTAAAATCTTATAGCCCAATGTTAAGAATTTTTAACATCATGTTAGTTAGCAACATTCAAATGTATTAAAGTTAATATTACACCTCATTAAAATATCTTAAACTTTCGTGTGTTTGCTAGAAAGGAAATACTCTCACCTCATTAGCAAAGATATATATTAGTCAATGCACGCAAAATGTTTTTTTTTTAGAGTTCAAGAATGAATAAAGACTAAGATTAAAAAGGAGGCACGGACCAACATTTAAATCTTGCAAACAGTAGCACATATTGGGTGTTTTGTGTACCATATGAATATGTATTTTAATTCTAATAATATTATTTCATGAATGATAATACAAATTCTCTGTTTATGTCGTAGTATTGAGTTTTGGCTATTTGAACTATGCGGCTATTAAATTTTGGGGTGCCTAAATATAATAATATAGTTTAATATAATAATTATTAATTCGTTGTGGCCCATGATCAATTGACATACTTAAAATAATTAATTAATTTAAAATTTTTTCTTTTATTTATTCAAACAACAATATATGTCATAACTTAATTTTTTTTTTCACTTTACATCATGAAAAGGTTAGAAATCGCAATCAAATAGTAATTATGCCATAACATTTAATATTTTAGTCAGTTATGAATTAGAGACAAGACTATTAGCCACCCAATAAATCATGAAACCAATATTGAAGTGTATTGTACTTTAATTTAATATTAATGATACGTCATTGCACAATATATTAAACTTTGATGAACTTGTTAAATAGGGATAAAGTAGACATTAAGAATTTACAGTAGTGCTTTAGGTAGGCAGCATTACTTGAGTTAGGAACCTTAAATTGAAGCTTTAATTTATATTAATGATACATTATCATAATATATTAAACTTTGATGTATTTGTTGGATAAAAATAAATCAAACGTTGGGAATTTAATTTGCCACATCACTTTAGTTACACTTAGACAACATCACTTCAGTTGGGAACAGTAAAATATATTTAAATGTACTTAAAATTTATGGATGTATTTCAAAAGTCATGGTATACTAAATCTGTTTAGCATTTTATGGCTTCAGAAGGTCATTTTGACCAAGCAAATGTTTAGTTAGGAACATTAATATGAAACTTTTATTATAAATTAACAATACGTGATTAAAATATATTAAACTTTGATGTATTTGTTAGATAGAGAAAAAAATCATGCGTTGAAAATTTGTAGCAGCATCACTTTAGTTAGCAAGCATTATTTCAGGAACATTAAAATGTATTAAAATTTAATTAAAATTTATGGATGTTTTTCAAAGGTCATAGTACATTCTTTAACTTTATTAAAATTTATGGAGTTATTTCAAAGGTCATAGTACACTTAGTTTTTTTCACATTCCATGGCTTTATAAACCATCTTGACATTAACATATTGTCATTTATTGCATTAAGTATAAACCCCAAAGGAAAAAGGAAAAAGAAGAAACTATTTGACCAATGATATTATGCCAAATGTTACTCATCTAGAAACACATTCTGTTTTATATTATATATATGATATATGATGGTATGATGATTTTCTTCTTTTCATTGTTACTAGTTTTGATTTGCATGCAATGTATGCAGATTAATAATAACTATTTATTACCCTTGTATTGTAAAGTAGTTAGGAAATTCATATGCTTTAGCTTTTAAAAATAGTGTAAAACTGAAACATTATAGATAGCTCTAGGTAGTGAACATGAAGGAAGGGAACTAACAAACTTATAGGTGTGCTAGTTGTGCAACTTATGGTCATGGTTATTGATATGCGAGGAAGTGAGTTCACCTTAAACTTTGAATGATAGAAAATATTTGTTTTTATTCCTCTGGGTTTTTTTTTTAATTTTATAAAAATACTATTTGGGAAACAAATTGTATTCCTCAATCATAAATTGCATGTTGTAGTGTTGGCTTTTGCAAGAAGTGTTAAGGAAGTCTATAAATAAAAAGAAGCATTTGCGTAGTAGCAAAATGAGCTAATATCAAAAAGATATATTCGAAAATACAAAAGTTATATTGTAATTAGGGCTGTTAATTTTATTTTTTTTGAAAAAAAAAGTTTCCAGGTACAAAGACATAGACGATAACCTAAAAATTAATAAAGACTAATCATCTCAAATTCCGAGGCTTACATTGCATAATGATATAGCAATCCAAACTAAATACAAATAAGTGTAGAAGATGATGAAGATGTTTGGTCTATTTGGAACCATACTCAACATTCACCTAGCTAGTCACCTTGTCTTTTTAGAAGACTTGAATTACAGTACAATCACAAATGTGTGTCAAAAGCACACCTAATCATTTAGGTCCATTAAAGTTTAGGATTATAATAAGTCTTGAACATCATGTAATGAGATAATTTGATAATTGTAAAGTTTTTTGCAAATTTGGCCAACATTTATGAAAGTTAATTAGTCAAAAGAGATTAAAAAGAAAAGACATGTGAAGATTAAAAAGAGTAGTCAAATCAAGAGAAAAATTTGGTGTTGTATAACCTAATAATGAATAAATTTTATACATAGTGAAGGATTGATGATAGTTAAGTATTAATGATAGATTTATGAACAAAAGTCAATTCTAAAATTTTATAAATAGTGAAGGATTGATAAATTTATGATAAATTTATGAACAATAAATTTTTTATTTCCAAGTAGTTTTTTTTAATATTGGCCTGGGTTGGTATTATATTACGTAGTGTTGTTCAATGTTTTGCAGTTGTCTGTATTATTTATATAATGCCACTATATATTGTCTATTATTTTTGCTACCTTTGGTATGCCAAAAGATTTTTCAACTCTAAAATATTTTTTTCAAAATTTTTTACAGGTCTCTTGAAATTGCTCTCTTTACAAGCAGTAATGTTCACATAAATAAGGTCGTCTATATCTGAATCTTCTCAGATCCAATACAAGTAGAGCCTACACTGAGAGTTGTTATTTTGTTGTTCATGATGATATTAAGAAATTATTAAAAAGTTCGAAAGCGAAACACTACTCTTGTACAAATTAAAAGAATATTTTGGATCCACAATGGAGTAAAACAAATGAGACATCAACATCATATGGTGAAAAAGGCATTAGAATGAGATCTTCATGCATGGATACATGTATCACAAAACAACAAAGAAAAATATACGAAAGCTGATCTTATCCCAAGCAAGACAAGAGAAGTTGAATGATCCTTTGGTGACCATTGAACAACAAATATTCAAATTATGAAAATGAAGAATAAAATTCCCAAGGGCCAATACATATAAACAACTTGGATACTAGTAGCAAATTGCCTCAGGAGTCAGGACCAAGCTAGTAGATAAAGATCTCCTACAGAAGAAAAAACCAAAAAATGACAACAATTGCTGTCATAGTCCAAGAGATTGAAGAAGGTACCCTACGATGACAAAGGGCATAGGGGAAAAAGAAGGGAAAATCATGAATGAATTCCACAAATCTCTGTCGATATCAATAAGTTCAACTGATAAAATTATAAAAACTGTCAAGTAATATTTAGGTTATGTCTGATAAATAACTAACAGCTAATAATCAATCCAATTAACTAATAGTAAATAGTTGGCTGCCAAACGCCTTGTTTCTAGGTCATAATCGACAAAATTAGTTGTTTAGGTAGCGAATAGTTGTGTAGGTAGATTATAGTTAATTTTAATTTAGCTATTTGTGGATACCTGTTTAGATGAGCAGGTGAAGAAAATGTGTTTAGTAAATTTAGTCATTAGGTTAACTGATTAATGTAAATTGCCATAAAAAGATATGGATAATTTCCAAAGATAAAATTTTCAAAAGGTATTTTTTGACCAAAAAATACAAAACACTATTCCTAAAGGCCAAAAGCTAGTATTATTAGCTTTTCGGAAATGTTCATTGAAATGCTAATCTAAACACTAATAATTGGCTGATCAATGTTTTGATTTAGTCAAAATGCTAAACGATATTACAAACGATGTTCATGAACACATAACCCTACTCTTGCCTGCTTTGTTGGTGAAGCTTTTTAGGTTTATATAATTTTGTTGTTGAATTCATCTAAAGTGCTAGTAACATTTCAAATTTATCCTGGTTAGTAGTTGCACTAATCCATGTTTTTGAGATCAATCCAAAGTTTCAACATCTATTGCATTTATATTATAACCAGACCTAATCTAATTGAGAGTCGGGCCACGCTGAGGGACAATAGACAGGGTTTTATCAACACTAACTCCATCCAACATTCATGTCGATCAACATATCATGAACCCGCCCTAACCCTAATCCTACAGGTATCTTTGGGTCAAATCAGACTCTCAAACCTTTCCTATATAGAAAATGAGACTTTTCACTACGTTTCATTTTTATTAATGATAAAATTCAACATTAAACATAATACAAGATAAAGGGTCAAGCGATAATATATAATGTTCCAATAAAATATGTCATAATTACAAATATTCTAATGTGTAAATTAATTTTTAAAATGATTAGTTCACTAAAAGTACTACTCCAAACATCAAAGAGGGGGTGTTCGAAAGTTAAGAGCTAGTGAGGTTTTGAAAGATGAATGGGAAGGGGGAGGCTAAGAGGAGACGAGAAAGTAGAAAGCGAAAAGGCTTTGCACAAATGACACTCAAAGTATTTTGTTTTGATTTTAACTTTTAGGTTTTTTAAAAAAGTAAACGTTAGCGGGTTGGGTCAGAGAGTCAAAACCTCAACTTGAATCCGACCATCATCATAATCAGGTACCCTCAATTTGAGGGTCGAAGCAGATTACAAACAAAAGAAATCGTTTCTGACCCTTATTTTTTTAGGGCTGGGCGAGCTTAGGGATGGGTTGGGGAGGGGGGGATAGGGGTTTAGGACGGGTTGAGCCGTACCTGCACCCGTGGCCACTTTTAAAAATCATACCCATACCCATATCCATCAAGTTTTAGATGTTTATACCTATACCCATCGGATTTTTTGGGTTTATGGGTTTTATTTGGGTGTATATAGATTGTGTAAAGTATCACTCATATTCAACCTATATTTGCATGCACGCTATATTTAATTAGTAATTTTTAAGCGACGATAACAAAATTCATGTCCAGATAAAAACTCACAGAAGTAAAAATTAAAAAAAAATAAATTAATTTCTACATAAATAAATACTATGCAATTAGAGTTTTATGTCTAATATTTCTTTTTGGATTTTACCGTATTTTAGGCCTTTTTTACTAGTAAATCAGATACACAATCAGGTATGAATTTTAAGAATTCATACCCATGTCCACACTCATTTTCAAGTGCAATTTCATGCTCATACTCACTTAAAATCTATTTTTATCACCCATTCGAGTGCTAAACGAGACAGATTTTAATCGAGTTTTTCAGGTTTGGTACAGAAATCAGAAGACAAACTGCACAAAGCAGAATGGGCTGGCAACTGGAAGAGGCAGTGAGAAGAGATCTAGCAAATAGATAGAGTAGGCTTAGCTTAGCTTAGCTCTTGGTAGATTTCCACGGTCCCTTAACCTAACACCTATTTGACATATCCCTATGCAATCAAATTGGAATAAAATCACAGACATGCAAAATACAGTAAGAAAGAAAGATTTGTATAGACAGTAAAAATTAATGGAGAAAAATAGCTACCTACCTAGATATATAGATTGCTTAAAATTGGGAAAAAATGAATGGTTGATAGCATAGACAGAACCTCATACTTTAATTTTTTTTTTACTTTTCCATAACACCTGGTCTCCATTTCTTCAACAATATATAATTGTCCCTCACTGGTATTGCATTTTCATTTCATATATATTACATGCAAAGCCTAGTATGGAAATTGTCCTAGGCATTCATATGTGGCACCTTTGTGTTCGTTATTTTATAAAATAGAAATATTCTATTGCCTCACCCTTTCTCTCTGGTGCATTGTCATATGTACTAAAAAAAATTAAAACAAAATGTGAGACATTATAATAATCTACTATTACAATGATTCTTCAGGTTTTTTTGATATTCAAAAATAATAAAATAAAGTCATTAGAAATTTTGTCAAATATACCTTTCTTTATATAACGAACCAAAAAATCATTCAAGTATTGACATGAATCACATATATTAGACGCACCCTGATTTCTCCATCTCTATAATACTCATTAATATTTAGCAAAATAAGAAATTATATTAACATATTAGAAATTGAAAATTGAATTTCAAGTCGAGTAATTTGAGTAACCATTGGGCCTCGGTAATTTGAAGGAGGTCGGCAGGAAACTCGCTGATTCAGGTCTCAACTTCCAACAATTGAGGCTTTAGGTTTATAATATTCCCAGGTCTGACCTCCCCGGTACCCCGTGTTTTCGAGAGAGAGAGAATTCATTAATTGAATTTGAGTGAATGGGTATGCTAATTTGGGGCTGGTTGGATACTTGAATTCAGGTGTGTTTATAGTTTTTTTTTTTTTAAATCCGTAGGAGCCACAAAGAGTAATACAATACAATAAGGGAGAGGAAATCGAACATAAGACCTAATATACTTAATACCTTAGTCTTTGCCACTAGGTTAAGAATTCATTGGTAAGTGTGTTCATGGTTTTTTGGGTCTATTGTTAATGTGTCCATATATACCTAACTTTGAAAATAGCTTGTTAGATATTTTTTTTGGGACAGGTGTGTCCATGCCTACAAAAGCTTGTTTGAAAATTTTAAAAAATTCAAAGAAGTTGAAAAAAATTGGAAGAAAATTTTTCAAAGCATAAATGAATTAAAAAAGATTGAAAAAAGTTATAAAGAAATGAAAGTCTTCCAACAAATAACAATAGCCTAATAGGCTATCACTAATCACTAGTGGCTGATTATTATAATAGCCTTTTTTTTTCTTCTTCTTTTTCTTTTTAGGCAATGCACTAGTCAAATATTGCGGAGGATCACAGTCTGTATGTAATGACAGCCTGATATAGGTACAGCACGACTATTAAATAGGTGCATGGGCCGAAGGTCAACTATAGGCGTAAAGCTCTAAATTACAATTAGCTAGTAACACCTCTACGCAAATTAATTAATCTTCAACTAATTTATCGTTAATCAGTTTGCACAAAGGAATGAGAATAATGGTCAATAGAATGAGAATTGCAGTTCTATAAATTCATAAATTATAACATAGGTCCAGCCCTAATATGCCCTACATGAGAATGTGTTTGGTATAAATATCCTAGGCAAAGTAATAGAAAGTATACAGAAAAAGATGAAGTATAGTATTTATTTAAGGGTGTGATTAAAGCATCTTTTTTAAAAAACGCGCATGATATAAAAGTTTATACGTGGATGAGATTTGAATATAGAATTTTAATACTTTATAGAAAATTTTGAAGTACAAACATAGTCTGTCTTTAGATGTATTAATTGCATTATATATAGTAAGTTATTTTAAATTCTTTGAATTTCAATGTTGTTGGTGTTGTCATAATATATAAGCCTAGCAAAATTGATCCAACTCCAAAATTCGAACCATACATGATTCATACTCATATCCGATCCGACACCCAAAACAACATCACCTGAAAGCATACTTACAATTCAAACTGGCCTGAACCGAGCAGAAATTTCCCATTAAGTTGCTTTTTTTTACAAGTCTAGTTTATTGGATTAAAAATCAGTTGAACCAAAGTTACGTGAATCGAAAATCATCCTATCTAAACCAAACCAAACTGAAATGTCATTTGCCTCGAAATATAACCAGATTTAAACTTAAGTTCACTTAAATCCAAGCCAAACTATCCATTTATCAAGTCTAATAGTCAACAAGGAATGTAATCATCTTGCTCATATGATTAATAGAGCGTAACGTAGCTGCAACCCTATGACCATAGAACAATGAATGAGAATCTTTACTGCGTTTTCGGAACGCGGGTGGACTTTAGTCAAACATTAAAATGTACATAGTAGGAGGATGAACCAAATGTCATCTTTTATTTGGCCTTGAAAAAATTCTTATACCCATCTGGTTATCTCGATGAGACTTTATAAGTTAAACTATCTGACATCTAAAAGTTAAAGTAAAGTTTATAATGTTGTAATAAATCAGAAATTATGCCTTAATTAATTAGAGATGAAGAGGTGAGATTAACTAGTGCGACATATTGGATTGAGAATCTTTAGTACCCTAGTAAGCTAGTAATTGTCACTTCATGTTTCCCGTGTAGCCACCCATGACCCTGACCCACTACACATCATTAACTACAATTATGGTACAATTGAATAGTTAATTGTGCTTATGATGGGGCATTAAGTATCCAAAAGCATTGAAGCCACGTACTTAGATTCTTAATCAATATATTATTAGTGATAATTTTAAATGATCACTAGTGAGTCAACTCAGAATCGATCCGCCAAGTTGGATTCCTCTGAGAAATAATTTAATTATACAAATCGCACGTATTAATTAAAATGGGTAATTAACCTGTGTACTATTTTTCACGTAGTTTTATTTTGTCCATCCTTTCCCCTCTTCAAGCATTTGGTCGGCTTCGTAGCTATATATTTATTTAATTTCTTCTAAGAATCTCTACAGCCAATTAGTGCGAGTTGACAAAATTGTACAGTCAATTACTTTGAATGCCAATATTTAAACTACGCTTTTTCTATCATTAATTAATGACAAGTGTGTGTATATATATATATATATATATATATATATATATATATATATATATGTGTGTGTGTGTGTGTGTGTGTGTGTGTGTGTATAACTGTGTGCATGTATAAGTATGTGTTGTTTGTTGACGACCTTATCATGCAAATAAGATACGGAAATGGTCCTTTTAAGCAAAACAAAGGGATATAAATATAAAAATTAATCATATATGCAAACTTTCTTCGTTTCTATTCTAAGAAAACAATGTCAAAATCCATCAATTAAACACACCTAATTAAGTCAAATGAAAATTGAACGTTGGTCATCACATGAGAGTCACAAGATCAATAAAAACTCATAAGGATTTTTACGTATCAGTATATCACGCTAGACTTGGTAAACGTGTCATTCAGTTCGGGTACGGGTCGGGTTAAGTTTAGGTTGGGTCATGTTTCGGGTTAAGTGACATTTCGGATCGATTCGACATGGGCCGGGTGGATTTTGCTTCGGGTCGACTTCGAGTCAACTAATTTTTGGTCAAATACGATTGTCATGCAAAAATAAGCAACTTTGTAAAAACTTTCGGGTTGATTATGATTCGGTTCGGGTCAATTACATTCGAGTTTCGGATCTACTTTCAGGTGAGTCTATTTTAAATGTCGGATCGGGTATGAGTACGGATTGATCAGTTCGAATTTCGGGTCAATTTTATCAGATCTATATCACGCACTAACAATGACTTACGTACATACATTTGTGACGGAAATTAAAGAATCACATTTCCCTTCGTAAAGTCACGTCTCATTCTTCACCAATTGTATCAGTTCATGTTTAGAACAGCACATGATCGACAGAATTAGTGAATTGAAATCAAAAGAAATCAAGGGGATATATGCATGGCGGGATTTCAGCACACTATTGGTAACTCTTTGATTGGTAGTGGGTCATGTCAGCTATACATGGACAGACAATACTTTTTGTCAAGTAATTTCACTTTGGTTCCCTTCAGATGGAATTTTGGGACAGCAAATGGGAAGAGATTTTGTTGCCTCTCTCTCCTGTCAGAGCAAATAACAAGAGATTTTGTTGCCTCTTCTCTCCATCTTTTTATCTCTCATGTTTCCACGTCTGTGGCTTGAAGTGATTATCAGCATCACCACCTTTTTTGCATGAGTGGACGACGCTTGGACAACCTCTTCGTAAATACTATTACCCTACACATTACTGTTTACTTTCCCCACAATGTCAGAAACAGATTGAGAAGATATCAACAAAGAGTTCTTTTTTTTTTTGGATATTCTATTGTATTGTTACTAATAAACCATCTTTAAGAAAAGTTAGATGAGAAATGCTTTCAACAAGTAAAATTTTGTGCCGACTTGAGTTGAAAAATATCGTAAAATACATGAGATAGCTCCTTTTTTAATTAGAGCCTGGAGAAAACTGATCCTAATTTAAGAGTGTTGAGTATAAGTATTTTTGAAAAAACAAAGGGAGAAAGAAAAGTGTCCGTGCTCCCAATGTGATATAGCTTCTTTGTTTCCACATACAAGCATCGATATTCTTTTTCTATGAAATGGTTATTATTGTATTTGTAACGTACGTCATATTATATGCAACTTTAACTACGTATGTATAACGTTTGGATTATCGATTGAGGGAACTTTAATTTGTATGGAATTTTGTATGGTTTTGACTCTCTTTAATTTGCTAGATCAATCCTATGTGCATGGATATGAGCCTCCCAATCATGTTGCCTCACCAAAAGTGAATGTTTTGCTTCCTTCTTAAGCCATTTTCAACCAATTAGAGTAGTGTTACCCTTCGCCTCTTTATATACCTTTGCTGTAAAGCTATAAATACATGTCTTTACTAACCCAAAGAAGTATAAATAGAAAACCTTTCTCATGTCCATTTATAGGAAGCTACATGTAACATGTTCTAATACTTGACCTACTATTGCTATATGGAATGGATGCTTTTAAGTTTTTTTAATCTCATGACAATTTTAGAAAAGATGAACCCAAAATTTCATCATATATATGTAAAGAATATAAAATTCAAAATCTACTAAAGAAGATTTTTTATATTTAAGATTGATAATAATCTGCCACAGTTATCATCCCAAGTTTTTGAATCTCTTTGGATCGAGATCATGCATAAACTTCTAAATTGAGGAATGAATAGAGGTTTAAACGAAGAAGCTCGTCAAGACCTTCTGGTTGCTATTCAATTTGATCCTAACATTGAAACTAACAAAAGTATTGTTAGTAGGTTGATTAAGGGCCTAGAAGATTCGAAAAGAAATAATGATGAAAATAACTCGATGAGTCAACTCTACTCAAAGACAATTCATTGCAAGATTTTAGAGACAAACATTCCGATTGTTAAGAGGAAAAAGGGACCTAAATTAGTGGAACACAGTGATAAGCTTTCGAGCAAGTGGCATTGCCAAGATTCAAACAACATCAAGTTGTCTGAGGAAATGCATCAAGATCAAATCATGAATACAGAAGAAGCGAGTAAGGGAGATAGATCAAGTGGTAGCTCTAACATGGATTTTGACGAGAGAAGCACAAAATTTGATATTCCACATTGATTGCTACGTCATGCATGGAGGATAGTGGCCACACCAAGTTCACCATATCTCTTACCTATCCTTCAATTGGAGTGATTAAGGCTACATATGTTGTTTACCAATGGCTTACATTATTGTTCGAATTTGTCGTACTAACTCGCCAAGTTCAAAGGAATGTGTTAGATGTGAAGATGACCAAGGGGATCATACAACTAATACCATCCGGTTTGTAGCAAAACGTCATGATAGGAAAAGCAAGGCGAAGCACCAGGAAGCTAAGAAAATATGACCACGACAAAAAAAAAAGAGAGCACTGTGCAACAAACAAATGAACTAGCAATTGGGAAATAGGTATGAGCTTAGATCACAAAATACGATAATAACAAAATAAGAGAACAAACACGAAGATTTACATGGAAAACTCTAAACGGGAAAAACCACGGGTGGTGATGAGCGAAAAAGTATACTAAGGTGATGGGAGAGTGCAAAATTGACCTCAAAGTGATGTGCCCTAAGAAGAGATCAACTAGTGATTAAAAATTCACTTAAAATGCTCTCTCGCAAAACAAGAATACTAGAACTATTGATTGATCAAAAGGGAGAACAACCTTCTAGATGCTCGAATGATGCTTGTGTGTTGTTGATGTGTTTGATCTTTAAGGATGATTTTGAAGCCCAAGGCGAGGCCACTTATATAAAGTAATCAGTATGTCAAAATCGAGGAAACCCCAGCACAAACAGTCGCTGCCCTCACCACGGACCATGGTCTAAACCACGGATCGTCCATGGAGGCCATTGGAAGGCTACAACCTACAGTTAAGGTGCTTTTGGATGTGGCTAAAGGCCTCTGGTGCTCCATGATAGACTGGGGAATGAAATTTGGGCCATACTAAACTCAACAATCTCCACCTAGGACCAAATTCATTAGCATGAGCAAAGAACACCGACAAAAAACCTTGAAGGGTAGAGCCTCGTAGGGCATGACCCAAAGGGTATTAAGCGAATAGAACGGTGGTTGAGTTCAAGGGATACTTGAACTTAGCACTAGGAAGTGACTTGCATGGACTTTTCTCCCTCATATAGTTTGTCATAATGGATCCTTGCAGGACATAGAGGCTTCATTGACTTAAGCCCTTCAACAAAATCCGAGTTCCCTTGGAAACCTTCAGAACTTCACCTACAGCTGAATATTTGCACCCCCATGGATTCAAGGGTGCCTAAACAAATGAGGTTATGCTTCAGGTCAGAAACATGATGAACATTCGATAAAGTCTTGACAATACTATCATGGGCCTTGATTTTAGTAGTACCAATTCTTGCAACATTACATGGGCATTGTTGCCCATGTGAACAACAGTTGAGTCAAGTGGAACATATGTTGAAAATCAGTCCTTATGAGGATACATACGATAGGTACACCCAAAATCAAGAATCTAATCAGAAACGCTCCTTTTCAGTAGAGGTAGCAAACAAAACGTTACCATCAGAATCAGATTCAACAAAGGTAGCTTTAGCAGGTTAATGAGGTTATGAATGTGAATTATCTTCTTCTCTCACCCTCTTATTTTTCAACTTAAAACACTCAGAAATTACATGTCCTAACTTTCTACAATGATGACAGGATTTGTTGGACTTACGTCTTTCAAACTTTGATTTAGAGGTGTTCCTTTTATCAAAGGACCCACTCCCATTGATAAGCCTTCACCATTTTCAGCAGGAACTTCAACAACAAATTTTTCTGTGGACAAAAAAATTGGTCGTGACATCGTTAAATGACAAAGTGTCATTGTTACTATATAACAGAATTTCTTTAAAATGCTTATAAGAGGTAGGCAATGGGACAACCAACAATATCACTTTATCCTCATCCTCGATTTTTGCATCCAGACTCTCTATATCAAAAATAATAGAATTGAACTCGTCAATGTGGTTTTTGATAGCAGTATCTCCTGCCATGAAAAACGTGTACAAACGTTCCTTTAGACGAATTTTATTTGCTAGACTTTTGGTCATATATAACTCTTCTAATCGAAGCCAGAGATGTGACGCGGTGGTCTTATCCAAAACTTCACAGAGAACATGAGTTGTCAAGCACAACTGAATTGTCGAGAGAGCCTTTTCATCAAGCTTTTCCCAATATTCATCTGTCATAGTAGCAGGTTTCTTGGTTTACCACCAAGAGCTTTCTTTAATTTATTTTGGGTGAGAATGACCATCATCTGGACATTCTAGATATTGAAACTCGTCTTCACATCGAATTTGGGAATATCGAATTTTGTGACTGTTGCCATCCTATAACCGAACTCATATACCACTTGTTAGGATCGGTTAGGATTTGAATGAAAACAACAAGGAATCACAAAATAAGATAATAACAAGATAAGAGAACAAATACTAAGATTTGCGTCGAAAACCATAAATGAGAAAAACCACGAGCAGCGATGAGCGAAAAAAATCCACTATGGTGATGGAAGAGTACAAAATTGATCTCAGAGCGATGCGCCTAAGAAGAGATCAGCGAGCGATTGCAAATTCACTTAGAACGCTTTCTCTCAAAATAAGAATAGTGGAAATATTGGCTTATCAAAGGGAAGAACAACCTTCTAGATGCTCGAATGATGCTTGTGTGTTGTTGATGTGTTTGATCTTTGAGGATGATTTTGGAGCCCAGGGCGACGTCGCTTATAAAGCAATCAATAGGTCAAAATTGAGAAAACCCTAGCAGAAACAGTCGCTGAGCTCACCGTGGACCGTGATCTGGTCCGCGGACCGTTCATGGAGGCCACTGAAAGGATGTAATTGAGGCGCGTTTGTCCACACAACATGGCCAAGACCTCTGGTGCTCAATAGTGGACTGGGGAATGGAATTTAGGCCATACTAAACCCAACATACATAATGCCCGAAATCAAGATAATCAAAGCACTACTATTATGACTTTAGGGGACAGGAGAAAGTTCAAGATGTTGAATTTGGAAGATGAATTGAATTTCAAGAAGCGTGTTCTTTATCAATAAAGTGGTTGTAATATGCTTTGGTCTATAGTCACAATGTTTTCTAGGTCAATAGTTGCAGGTGTGAAGTCATTTGCAAGTTAAATGTAAGCTACTCTTGTATCTTTTTGATATGTTAGATATAATTCAATTTCCTTTCTACCCTCCCCCCCAAAAAAAACAATGCTTATGTATTTCATTAATTTATTTATTTTTTGGTGCTATAACTCTAAAACATACGTGTGTCTCATATTTTAATTTTGTTTGTATAATTGGGTCTACATACATTTTTCTCCTATTTTTATTTTTATTGGGAGTGGGAATGAGACGTAAACAACATCAATAATTCAATAAGAAGAAGAAAAAAAGATATCAAAAACTTAATTTACGCCTCGTCCTGACCAACATTTCACGTACATCTTTCTCTTAGAACTTGAAAACAATACCACAATTGGTATCGTAGGACAAATTGCTAATGACTAACAAAGTGTTTCCTTCCATTGAAAAAAATTCATTAACTTTCATATGAATAATATGATGCTTTATTGAATGTAATGTAATGCAATAAATACAGTGATACAATCATGATTACATAGTTGTTGGTAATCTGAATTACAACGTAAGTTGTTATTTGCAACACTCTTTTAGAACCAAACAAGATAACAGAAGTACAATTGTGCGCAAGCGCATTCGCGTTACTACATTATTTATATCTAACCAAACATTACCTCAAATCTTTTCTTTATGTAAGACAAAAATAAGGATACATAAATTTCTAGATATTATAATTTTTCGAATCATATGTCATCCAATCATGCCATAGGTAGAGAAAAGTCTACGCAAGAGAATTATATACGTGCAAGTACATTACAGCACTAAAAAACAGTAAAATCAATCATGCAAGTGTAGAAAGAGGATGGTCAAGTTCATACTCAGCGTTGTGGAAGCAGATTGACATGGGTTGTTGTCCAAACTCCAAACGGCTGATAGTGTACTTACTGTTACATATCCTTTCACATATTTGTTCGTGCCTTAATTAGATCATATCTGTTCAAGTAATTCACTCGGCGAAAGTACAAGTTTGTTTCTTCATGTTGGACTACGTTATTATGTATGTCCATAAGGATATGGTTAGCTGTTGAAGAACTAAACAAAACAATATTCAGTGTATCAAGTAATGGATATATAGGTGTCAGTTATATATATACATATGAGAATTATTGTGAGGCGGACTTCTTCATATGTGATTCTTTTGAAACTTTGGGGTCACTAATAATATATTTTGCGGTGTCCTTTTGATTTCGGGATGACTAATAATTCATTTAGCAGTGACTTTCCTTACAATTACACCCTAAATTAACTATTAGTCACCTCAATTATTATTCAAAGTTACTATAAAAGTGTCATTCTCATAATATAATTACATCAGACTGTCTCACACTAGACATACTAATATATACATACACACACACCGACACACAAATATATGTGCGCGTGTGTGTGGGGGGGGGGTGTATTCGTGTATGTGTGTGTGTAGATATATGTTTACACACTCATACACACACATATAGGATTGGTCATCAATTTAGACCGAAGATCGATTAAGGCAGTTTTGGAGGATCGAGAACCGGACCGGTCTATTGTCGATCTAGACAGGGACTGGAAGGGCAAACGCGAACTGGATTGGGGCTAGATCGACTATGGATCGAGTCCTAGAAATTGGCCTACTGTATGTGAATGTTGGGCTGCGCATGTTTGATTTGAGTTCTGCATCAAAGACCCATAAAACGGAGTTTTTGGCTGCACATTTAACTTCAACTTCTACCTTTCGACTTTGAAACGCTAGCCTAGGACAACAAATTCTAAAACAAAATTCCTAATTTTATTCGATCAACAGTTGGGTCCTCGATCTATCGAGTCCAGACTCGGACCGGACTGAAGATTAAACAAGGGAGAAATCTGAACCATGAATCAAAGATCGAACTAGTCTTCCATTTGGTCTGATTGTGGATCGAATAATGAACAACGCTACACACACACACACACACACACACACACACACACACACATACTTGTCACAGGGCCATTACTCTCTTTCCAAAAGGCTAGTCTGATGGGGTGTGCAACGCTACCATTTATATGCCCGAGACCCTCCTATCACTGATTCGATGTAGGATACTTATCCGTGACATTCTCCCATACCCAATCCTATGATGACCTTGTCACAGGTGGGGCCCCATGCCTATCCTATTCCGTCGGAGCGCTTGGTGAGACATCAAAATCGGATTTGGATTGACTTTGATATCACTTGGCACTGGGCCATTACTCTCTCCCCATCATACCGACCTTTTGGGGAGAGAGTAATGACCTCATAGCAATATATATATATATATATATATATATATATATATATATATATATATATATATATATATATATATTCTGAAGATTCAAAGGGTTAATTTCTCTAGAGAAAAATAACAAAAACAATCAAAGCACGTGCCTTCTACCATCAAAGATCAAAGAAAATTCATCTTGGTTGAGATCAAGCCTCTTAGGCCATCTCTGAAGATCAAATTCATTCAAGAAAGTCAAATCAATCAACTTGATCGAGATTCAAGTCAATCAACCATCTTTCAAGTACAAATTGCACCCATACCTTCTGAAATTAATATAAATCAAATTTGTCTATATTTCTCATCTTGTTTAATTTTAGACTAGAAATTTGTGTTCATAGCGGCACTGTTGGGTGTCAGACCACCCTCTTGCTGAGTTGGTGTTGGTTCCGGCCACATACTTAAGCAACCTTGTGGTATTCATGGAAATGGCGGAATGCTAGTTGCTTTAATAGTTTGGAGCAAATCCCCCACGATAGGGATGGCTCTTTACTGCGCAAATTTATTGACCCGTTGGATGCTCTAAATCAGAACAATGTACTTGGAACAAGTAGGGCAGCTAGTCACCTATCAGTGCAGCTTGTGAGATGGGAGCCACAGCCCAGTGGGTGGGTCTTGCTTATCATTTTCAGGGCTTCAAAGGGCAATCCCCGAATAGTACGTAGCGAGAGGTGGTGTCTTTAGGGAGATTAGGGGCGAGTGGGGTGGAGGTTTCATGGAAAATTTGGGTGGCTGCTCAGCGTTTAACGCGAAGTTGCAGGCAGTGCAACCTAAACCTGGATAAATTATGGGTGTAGGTTGACTCGATCATGGTGGTTGGGGTCTTGAAAGGAAACATGACGTGGTATGCACAACACCAGCCAATTCTTAAGCCATGTAACAGCATTCCCAGTGGGAGTTCCGTATTTTATAACTCTGGCCTGCCACGTCAGTAAAAGTTCTACAATTTTGGAACTTGCATTCTATCACTTCTTTAACATATGGAACTCAATTTTAAACATCCAATAAAAATATTTGTCATAGACCCATCTTATAACACATAACTTATTTTTTAAATCATTTAAAAATTATATACTTACTTCAAAAAAAAAAAGCAAAAAAATATATTTTAAAAATACAAACAGTGACCCGCGGGGAGACACACACATGCGTGCTCCCCCGCGTGTCACACGCGTTTCAAGATAGCGGGGGAGACAAAATTAGCACGCAGCAGACACGCGGGTCCCACCCTTTGCCTTGCGCGTCTACAGCTGCTAGTGCTCTAAGGAAATGGTAAATAAAACGGATTGGGAAGTCAGAATCTTCCATTGTTATCGTGTGTCTAAGTAGGTGGTGGACAAGTTAGCTAATCTAGCCATTGATAGAGAGTTAGGTTTTATTTTCTTCTTCAAGCTCCTTCTTTAAAGCTAAGGGATGATGTTTTGTATGCAGACAATGTTGATGTCACTTGACCCTGTCTTGTTTGAAAGTAATAAAATTGCTTACGAGCCTTTCTCTGCACCAAAAAAAAGAAAAGCAATTACTGAATTAAAGAAATACATATGCAAAAATATATCACAAGTAAGATTTTCTAGTAAGAATAATAATAATAATAATAATAATAATAATAATAATAATAATAATAATAAT
>JACYFF010031952.1:98161547-98220330 GCA_017589665.1 Selenicereus undatus | reverse complement strand
ATAATAATAATAATAATAATAATAATAATAATAATAATAATAATAATTACGTACGTGAGTCGGAAGATGGTTACAATGGGAACGAATTTAATTTATTTTGAGGTGAAATACCTGAGGTGGTCAAAATGAAACAATGATGTTGGTAAGGTGGACAAACATTTGTTCCATTTACTTTTGTCCACTGCTCAACGGCAACGACTCGAGTAGACAAGCCACAGATACGAACCAGTAACAATCATCAGTAAAACATTCAAATCAACAGGGACATGAAATTACAGACTCAAATGATATCGTGTACTATTAATATATTGCTACGTGTAAATAACTAAAAATATTAATTACGAATGTTCAAAGTATGATAGTGTATATCATATATTTAGAAGTGTACGTGTACTTATACTTGTTATATACACTGTGGTAGAGCTAGAATTCAAATCATGGAGTGTCAAACTATACGATATAGTACAACCAATGTCTGTCTAAATTGCTCTATAATTTTTTAATATATTTTCTATCGTTCTTTTTTAGGACACAAAATGTATATACAAACAATATGTATTTTACTTTAAGAAAAAAAAAACATTAAAATTGCAGTAATACTTACAACTCAAATGCGCGACCTACACCCAAGAGCCTTACACCATTCAAGCACTAGCCGTTTCCTAATCTTTATGGAAACTAAATAATATATAGGTAGACAATATGTCTCTTATTTGAAAACGAGCCACAAAATTGGAGTTGTACTGGCTTGAACACACAAACCACCCCTCTACGCAAGCAACATCTAAGCATCTCACACCATTGGAGTATTGGCCTCTTCCTGCTCTATATGTAAACTAAATAATATCTTTCATTTTTTTCTCAGAAATTCTGATATTTAAAATTTTTTCAGCAAAAATTTGGGGTGTCAATTGACACCCCTTGCGTCCACATAGCTCCGCCCATGTATGTATATATATTTTTTCAATATGTATTTATCATATAGACAATTGTTAATATATTGCAATGGTGTACCTTATAGGAGAATGTACGCTTAAGATTATGATATGGCTAGGAGTATGTATTTGTCATATAAAAACATTAATTGCAAATGCTCAAGCTCAAAGTATAGATCATTGGCATCTAACATTCAAGTTGGAATTATTATCATATAATATTTCTAAGTCCATATTATTAATGTTTCTCTAATTTCTTACCGGTCATCTTTATAATATAAGTGTAAAGATCTTGGAGGTTGAGAGAACCTTCCTCCTTCAATCCTAAAATATCAAGCAATAGAAATTCTCAATCGTTGATGCAATATACAAATTTAATCTTGTCCCTTAGATTGCTTTTACATTTCTAAATTAAAATTTAAATTTTGGTTAACCGCTAACCACCCTATCCTATCAAAAACTACCATATCCTATCAAAAATTGAACTTTCTATCCCAACCAAAAAAATAACAATTGAATTTTTCCTCATTTCACGATCGTCGGTTTCTTTCTCCCCTCAAAGTCATATACTAATTGACACTAGGCAGTATTAAATTTTAAATATGAGATATATAGGAGAAGCCTCCACTCTCCTACATTAGATATCATGTTTCCTTCCCCTAATTCCTGTCATTACTATAAATACTTTCTACAATCAAGTCTATCTGCATTAGTTCTGATCATCTTATTGGCAGGCTAATCATGCATGTATGTTAGTGTTATAATGTTTGATCCTTTCAGTTTGTGATTCTTATCTTAAAACTTATTGTCTTTGTTTAATTATGTGAATTTGGGATTTTCATTTCTTCCTCTGATTCATTTAGTACTTTTTGGATTTTTAGGCCATCTTCGTACTCATTGCTCCAGCCACCACATGGGAATTTATTCTTTGGTAAGCCTTGCCCTTTAAATGGGTATGTTTATTACTCCTTTTGAGTTTTGTTCTTCTTTTCATTGTATTTTATTAATCGATGTATTTTTTGGGGTCTTCTTTATCCATTCTATGCCACAATTGTGTTTCTTCTCTGTCTAAAAATTAAATTGCATAATTTTATTTACTAACATTTCAAAATTTACTTACTTTGTATAAAGTTGGTAATTGTAGAAGGTTGCTTTGCAAATATTTTACAAAAATTTTAACATTTTTAGAAATGAATATTGTTTTAAGACAAAATTATAGAAAACAAAACATATTCAACATTGGAAATGTTAACATCAATTTTTATACATATATTAGAAAGACACTAATGAATTCATTCCTAAAAAGAATAAGTAACCACATTTAAATTATTTTGTGGAGGGTAGAAAAATTTAGCTACATTTATAACGTAACTTATCCGTGAATCCTAAAAATAAAACATAAGATAATCTATAAGTAGTATATATGGTAAAAATTAGAAGATATGTTTTATTTGTTCGGAGTTCACTTTTATATTCTAAATGATGATTTTAATTAGTTTTAATATTTGAATATTAAGATTAACTGTTTGTAATGCAAGATATGACTCACTTTTAATATGCAACTCATAGTTTCTTTTTTTTTTTGTGACAATAACATAACATTGTTTTCCTACTAAAAAAAAAAGAAAGGAGATAATTTTAAAACATTTTATTTCTTGAAGAGAAAATAATAGTTATCTATAGTACTTATTCGTAAAGTTTTAGAATAAAAAATAACTAAAACATACTATATGAAGATTACATAAAAATGTATACACTTGCATTATTGATTAATAGAATTGCATTACATAGAGAGAAAAGGCTTTTGGAACTTCTAACATGGATTTTAGAAATTCTAGGGCATAATTTTTTGTCCCCCATGTTGTGGAGGACTAATTGTTCAAGTGCTTATCTTATATTCCAATTCCATGTAAATATTAAACTACATGTCAGAATGAGCAATTTAAAACCTCGATAAACATATTAATATTAAATCAAAGAGCACATTAAACACTAAACCCAAAACAATAGCCTTGAACCCACAAGGTATAAGTCTTCAAACCAATCGTAAACCTAAAACCCTTGAGGCCCACACCCTAACCATAGCTTTCCATAGGATCATATTTTTTTATTTAAAAAAATATAGGATCATATTGGTGATAGTTTTATCGACTTTTCTCAATTTTAAAAATAAGATATAAGGAAAAAAATAGTTTCACATTTTAAGAAGACAAAAGTTAACTTTATAATAAAATCTTTAAGGTTTTATTTGTTTTGGGTATCAGTTATTGTGCTTTTTTTCATTTTAATTTTACTTCGTCCTAATATTTTGTTCTATATATATATATTTAATTATCTATATGGCATTTATTAAATTCCTATCTTTATTGTATAATTTTATCATTTTATCATTGCTATACATTAAGTATTTTTTTAAAAAATTTGCAAAATCTCCTCTATTCAAATCCATAACCTAATATCCTCATGATGTGCTTTTAAGGGATTAGATATATTAATTTTGCTATTAAAAATAGAAGATTATGATAAGAACACTTTTTCACTATTGACAAAGTGACTACAAATTAATTATTTAGACTATTAATTTTTTTAATGACTGATTCTATCTAATTTATATTTTAAAATTTAAATCACCCGTGCAAGAGCACAGGTGCAAACTAGTTTTAAAAATTAAGATATATTAATGTATTTGTTTTAGATATCACCATAACATAATTTTTCTAAATAGCATAATTCTCAACCAATACTTATTTTATTTTCATCTATCACTTATTCTTAATCTTCTGGACTCTTACTATAAAAACATTCAAGCATACATAGACGATGACTGCTAACAACCACCTTTCCTTACCGTATATGTTGCTAACCCACATTATCCTTAAGTCTTGCTCTTTTTTACCTACCCTCCAAACCAAACCGAGGCTCGCGGCTCACTGACTTCACAACTTCCTTAATTTTAGGGCCGGTAAAAATCTGTCCGATTCAATTATTTGAATTTGTCCGATGTGAGAAAACCATGTACATCCAACAAAACTTTTGTTCGAATTTAAAATTCGGGCAACCGATCATGTTCAAATTTAAATTCTGGTCGAGTTTGGGTTTGGGCGCTCGGGTCAGGTTGTTTGGATTTTCAAACCATTTTGGATTCGAATAAATTTGGACAACCGAACAAGTAGACTTATGTATAATTTCGGTCTAAATTCTCTTTAAACTTTTATTAAAAAAATTGAACATATTAAAAATATCGGTTCGGATTTCATCATACACAACTTCAGTCAAAATACAAAAGTCATGTTACAGATTTGGACATATGAACAATCAAGCCCAAACATCGGACATTTGGATATGGGTTCGGATTTAGTATGAGTGTCCAATTCATAATCCGGACATACATAATTTTCTTTTGATGACATGATTGGCATAGTAGGATATATTTAGAGTATATTCTTTTTGACTTATCATAAATACTTATCATCAGTATTCAGTATATTATAATATTTTACACCATGTTTCAGTAATAAACAATAATAAATACTTCTCATAAATCGAAAAGAACATGTCATTAAATATCGTGCAATGAAATAGGTCACAAATTACTCAATGATTTAAACTGATTGTAACTACTCATAACTTCGTAGTGTCAGTTTATTTAACACATGAATTCAGTTCAAATCAAAATAAACAAATTCATTTGATTCAAGACCTCTATAGAACAAATTAAAGGTGGATGGAAAAGGCAAGTAGTGGGGAAGGATGTCAGATACATCCAAATTTGGGCAAATCTAATTCGATCCGAAGCAAAATTATTCAATTCGAATGCGAGAAAAAAAAAATTGAGTCCGAGTCCAATAAAAATAATCTGAATCCAAGTCGAATTCAGATCGGATTCAAAGAAAAGCTAAAATTCGATCCAACTTTTCAATTCAATCCAATTAATTTTTCAATATTTAAAATTTAAAATTCTAAATTAAAATTTGTAGAACTTAAAATCTATCAGTCCCTACGGCCTTCCAAATTTGACGCTTAAATATATTTTTTTTGTTAGCATATTATTTTTAATTTTTAATGGATACAACTTGAAACCTTAAAAGACTCCGCATCCACCCCAATTAGTTGCCCTTCTCCAGTCCCTCATTGTCTTTAGGTTCTTACCGCACTCCACAATCCTTACTGGCTCTCCCATCATGCAATGCTCTTTCCCTCTGCGTCTGCTCTATTACAAGCCGCGCGTCGCTGCAGTCAACCATATTTCCAGCCACTTCTCCTCACCGGCCGCCGACATTGGCCTGTTGCATATGAAATATATATCTTATTTTATTTCTCGTTTAGCTTAAATGTTCAAAGATTTGGTTAATATGGTAGACGTAACATTGATAGGTGGAGGAATACAATCCAATGAAAAAACAGTACAAAATTGTTTGGGACAAACGGACTGATTTCATATCGAATTAAATATTCCTCTTCGATCCATCATATTAGATTTGGAGTGAATTTTCAGATCCGAATTTAATCGATTTAGATTTGGATGTTCCAATATCTGACTCGAATTCGATCCGTTGCCATCTCTAATAGAGGGAAAGAAAAAAGAAGCATTTTTTGATGGTGATGTTAAGGCGGGTCCCAATGGACAGGGTTCCAAGTGAAGCTTTTTGGACACTACAAATACCCCTTCGCCCCCTCCACTTCCTTTCTCATTCACAGCCCAACACTCTCTTGTCATCACAGTTGAAGTAAGAGCATCACAAAACAACACAGATCAAAAATTATACTCTGCAACACAGCTCTCTCCTCCACCCTACACCCTAGGTAAAAATTCCAATTCGCCCTCTCTCTCTCTCTCTCTCTCTCTCAGCACTTGCATGACACGGCAAACGCTTTGTAACTTGATATTTTGTTAATTTGTTGACTGCTTCATCTGGCTACCTACCCTCCTAATTAACACCTACGATTAATTGGCCCCCTCTCTATAATTTTTGTTGAATTTCCAAAACTTTTCCTATAAATTATATATGTGATTAATATTTGTTTTCTTTTTTTTTTCTCCTCCAGGATAATTAAGAAACTAGAGATGTCGTCATCTGGGTGCTTTTATACGATGATTAACCATGCTGACGTGCCACCAAAACTCCCCAATTCTCTCTCCTCCCTCAGAAGGACTCTCTCTGCTGACTTGTCACCCGCCCACATTAATTCCTCCTCCTCCTCCTTCATGAAAAGAGCTCAGTCCTCTGACCACCTGCAGCATGTGTTCGGCGAAGCACAGGATCAGAAAGAGGTTGATGATCATCGTCTCAATATTCAAGGAAAAAAGGGAGCATTTGAGGACATCTGGAGCTCCATCCTCTCCACCAAAAACAACGAATCCGGGTCCGGGTCTAATCCGCCCTATGTCCATCCCTTAGTTAGGCGGTCCGCCAGCTCCTTGAGTGCGAAGAGCCTCCAGTTCTGCACCGAAAGCCTCGGATCCGAAACCGGGTCGGACGGGTTCGGGTCAGAGGAGCTTCATCCGGACCCGGTAGAACCCGAGCCGCAGGTCCGAGTCCAAATCCAAGACCCGAGGTTTGTTGGTAATTACAATTACAATGAGTGTGAAACCGAGAGCAACAAGGAATATAGCTACGTGAGGAGGGCCCCACCAAGTCCAATTCCAACAAAAAAGTCGATGGTGAGGTCAGCATCTTTCCCTCCCCCTCTTCCTTCTCTCTCCCAATCCCACCACATGCGGTCCCACCGCCGCGACGGCCGCCTTGTAGTTGAAGCCGTCTCCACCCCCTCCACCCCCTGCCTCCGCGCCCACCGCCGCGACGGCCGCCTCCTCCTCACCCTCTCCTCCGACCCCGACGACCGTTATAACTACCACTATAACAGCAACCACGTCGATGATGACGTGGCGGATGATGACTGCTATACAGTACACCAGGGCCCACTTCAGAATCATCATTTTGATGAGCATGATGATGATGAAGATGAAGATGTGGAGGAGAAGGTCAAGGAATTGGCGATTGAATTCGTGATGGAAGAAGAACGGGCGAGTTGCAAAATGATAATGACTAGCAAGCTGATTGGGAGCAAAAAATGGGAAGCTCGGAACTTCAACGCAACGGTGATTAATGAGGTTGAGGCGGAGGATGAGGCGGCCCCACCGCTTCTTCCGCCTCTGAATACGAGTACCACAACCGCTCTCAACGATTACGAGTACTACTGGAGGCAGAGCAGCAGGGCGGCGGTAGTGGTGAAAGATGAGAACGGGAATTACAACAAGTGGGTGTTGGGCCGTAGCGGGAATAAGATAACGGCACAGGCCCAAATCCAAACCCAAGCCCAAAGGAACGTAGTGATGAAAGAGGTGGTGGTGGGAAAAGAGTACGAGAATCTACTCCCCTTTTTGCGAGGCTGTAAAGCTAAAGAGCCCCGGAGGTCGCTCTTGTTCTTGGAGCCGTACTGCATTGCCACCTCCTGAATCCAATCCGATCCGATCTGAGAATTGATGAAGTATTAATTATATGATAATTGTACGTGTTGTATTTGCAAATTAAATCCCGAAACTTGATTAAATTAGACGCTTAATTGTGTTGTTGTATCAATTAAGGTTGATTTCCGACCTTAATTATTAATCACTTCCGAGTTAATTAGGATTTTGGATGTATTGAGTAATAATATGCATGAAATTAATATAAATATCTATAAAAAAGATCGACGGACGATTGAACTACATATATGTTTACATTAATGATATGTGTCACGTATGCATCTTAATTCTCTTATTTCTAAAATTCACTTTATATATATATATATATATATATAAAATTATACATAAATAAATATATTATTAATTAGATAAATGCATGAGGATTTTTTTGGGATTTTAACGATGATGAATGATGATGTAAGAACAATATCTTTGACTAAAGGGTAGCAAAATCTGGGGGAGGTGGAATGTGAGTACGGAAAAAGGAAAATTCGGGTAAGAATGGTATTATACGGCCCGGGCCAGCAAAAGAGGGTGCAGAAATTAAGCATGGGGTGGACCACACTTGATTCGCATTTTGGGAGCATGAGCATCAGGATCTCCCCGCCTTTGATTTTTCGTGCCCTTCTTCATGGTCCAGTTAAGTACGGCTACTTGGGTCGGCATTTCTTTTGCATTTTTTTCTCGTTTTCTTTTTTTTTAAAAAAAATTGATTGAACCCAACTATCTTCCTACTGCTCTTGATATTAGATTTGTAGTTAAGAGTTAATAATAATAATAATAATAATAAAAAAAAATAAAAAAAAAATTCTTGATTGTCAAATGATTTATGACCAAGGTAGCTTAGCTTTCTCCTCCTTGGGCAAAATTTAATATAGGTATCCATGTATTTTATGCATTATAAAAGTAAACTTTATAATATATTAAGATCATGTCTACTAGTTAATTGAATGATTAGTTTAGAATAAGAGGGTTTTAGATCTATCCTATGATAGTAAAATTTATCTCAAATTAAATATTCTACAGAGATATTTTTTTAATCACGTCATTCATGTAGAAATGTAACTTATACAGTTATGTAGAACCTATTAAAAAAGATAAAGATCTCACGTAATTCAATATTTACATGGCGTTTTTTTAATTTGGTGTGAAAAAGGAATACGAATGCTAATGGAAGAAGAATTCAAGCCTATAATCTATTATTGCCAACTTTAGGGATCTTTAGTGATTGGGTGTATGTAACATTCAAGTATGTAAAAAAACAAACATAAAATTAAAGTGAATGATGAGTATCCTCATTACATTGAACATAATTGTCAATCAATCAATCAAAAAGTTCAATCATTTCCCATTTTGTCCTTATTGCATATCCAATGTGGCTTTATACTTAAGTGCCAATTAATCAACAAATCAACATGAAAATAATGTATTATGGGTAAGATCATCTCATATTATAATTTTTTTTTCAAGTCCAATTAGATATACAATGTAAAAATCTAAAATTTAATATACTTAACACCTCAGCTAGATTTTAGATTTGATATTCCCAATTGTGTTAAACTATTAAGATGAGATGATATTAATCAGAACAAAGATTTATGCCGTGTTTGGCAAATGACTTTTTACCCCCCAAAAGCTATTTTCATAAAGCCAATATGCATAGCTTTTTGCAATTAATTTTATTGACATTTAGTTTTGTCTCACATCTTTCAAAAGACAGGTAATTTCATCGTATCATATACTTTTTTTACAAATAGTTAATACAAATAACTAACTAGCTGACAGCTAATAATCAATCTAATTAGTTGACAATTAATCATCAAATAGTATTGTAAAAATGAAGATTAACAATGTACGATATGTCAAGCACAAAAAGAGGGGGGAGAATGTTAATTGTTTGTAGGATTTTTGGGTAACAAGAGTAATGTGTCCAATGGATCTAACGGATTGAATCTGGATCTAAGCAAAAAAAACCCATCTTTAGACCTTTTTAAGATCCAGATTCTTTTTAATATCTATTGGATCCAAAAATAATAAGTCTAGACCCATATAAATAGAACGGATTTGATGAATCTGAGTTGGATCCAAGATTCATTGTCACCTTTAATTGTAGTCTTAATTCAAAAGAAAAAGTTAGCATAATAAAAACAGAGTCAAAGTGTCAAAGGCGGATGAGATGTTGGCTTCTGCCTAACAAGCGTTGCTTTCCCTCACAACTGTGACAATTCTACACACATGTCTCCGATTATTTAGTAGACAAATTTAGACTAATTAATTCAGCACAACGTCATCTGGTTTTTTTCCTACTAAACATGTTTCTCTACCGACTTACAGTTACAGTCCATGGCTTCTTTTGACGTAACATGAATTATGATTCTTATTTTCCACATTTTCCTCCTTTACTTACTTTGATTAGAGACTGTCAACAATTAAAGCAGCCGGTGATTTAGACTTCTAATTTCATTCATTGTGTACATTACCTACTAACTTCATGCTTTGTTTTAGTCTTACAGTTTGAAAATTCATAAATCTATAATCACTATAAAGTGCTATCTGTCCTTTCTTTTAGCCCCTCTTCCCTTGAGAGATGAGATCCTTAGAGCAGTGCCAGCCAAAGGAATGCGAGGAAAGAAGGGAGGCATGCGTGTCCCATAAATGCATGGCACAAAACCTCTGGCAGCGTGAGGGAAATGGGGGGGCACACGGGGCACCTCGCCTGGGCATTCCTCCCCCCATTCCACCCTTTTTTGTCATTTTTTGACTTTTTAATTATTTTTCTTTTTTTAATATAAAAATATTATTTAGGTAGTTAAAAAAATTATATTATAAAGTGGGCCCATACTCAATACTTTATTACACAAGTTAAATTGGAGTTTTATTGGTTGGGAAAGTGATATACTGCAAGTTTCAAAAATGTGAAACTTTTGATGATGTGGCATGCTTGAGTTCCAATTTCTAGAACTCAGGTTAGGACTGCTCTTAGCGGGTAAAACTTGCTAAAGTATTTTTTTTTTTAAAAAAAACTTTTTATTCTGAATTAATTAATTAGTACTCATTAACTTCTAAAAAAATCACAAAGTAAAACACCCTTATAATTTGAAGATATTTTCAATTTCATGCAAATTGAAATGAGTGACTTACATGGACCAATAGTACGTACTACAACTAGCTAGGGTTTTAGATACCTTATGATAGAGACATGCATGAAGATGAATATTATGGATACCACAGAACGTGCGTAATTCATTTTAACTATATATGTGTATATATATATATCTGACAGTTGGAGTGAAATTTTGGGCCATAATTTTATTTTCATTGGCATCTATTATATTCTCAATGGCTGTGAGTCGTACTCAATATATACCTCTACTTTGATCATCGATTCTCAAGTTGTGGGAATATTTTACTTATATATGGGCAGTGGATAGGAAGGTATATATGGATGTTGTTTGCCTAATTTTGGAAACACAGTTGAAAATACCATGCAATAGTACCACCATTGAGGATTGCAAGAAGCTTTTCACTCTTTGGATGGCCAAGCTGAACTAGTGATTATATTAGATATCAGGTTCGATTCTTCTCCCCCTCCCGCCCCCCCATCCCGTCCTCATTGTATTGTAATTGCATTCTACTGTCTTTTGTGACTTCTACGGATCAAAAAAAGACGGAACTTTATAAATTGTTTAATCTATAATTTCATTTTTTTTTTTACAGTAAATATGTCGACGGATGTAAAACTATCGACATCTGAGTTTTCTCAAATCCTGTAAAGGCGAGATCTATATAAAAAAAAATTGTTACTGATGTCGTTATTGATGACGAGTACGGTTCAGTCAATTGTTAGTTATCACTTGTATAAACATCTGCTTAGCAAAAGTAATTGAGAATTCGTCATTAATAAGAAGAATAGTCCAAGCTATAATGAGAATAATCAACGTGCTAATCAATAATTAATTGGTACACAATCTATTCTCATGATCATAAGTTGGACTGTTCTTCATTTTGACGATTAATGATGAAGGAATCTTGTTTAAAGGGTATCTATACAAGTCATTAGTGGCTAAAAACAATCATTTTCATATCAATTGTGGATCCAATATTTAGATTTCCACATGACATGAATCTCTTGACTAAATAATTATCTAACTATCAATGAAACCATTTCTTCTCCTTTTTTTTAGGGTAAATTCACACGTACAAATAATTGAGAAACAATTAACTTTAATCTTCTTTGCAGAAACAAGTATTCTATTATTAGGGTATGTTCTTTTCATCGGTAAATTTCAATGTAGACTGTAAAATTTACTAATACACCTTTCACGTGCATGTTAGATTGTATGTTCGAATTTTCCCACTCTGCATTGTGACAACTGAACCAATTGATACTGACATAAAAATATCCAATAGTGAACCCCATACTGAGAGGTGTTGTTGTTGTTGTTATAAACATATCCAACATATACAATTCTTCTTCCTCGTTTGCATAAAAACGAAAAAGCAAGAAGTGTAGTTATTTTTTATTTTTTATTGTTCCAAACAATAGAAAATAATTATTTCCAAGAACAATCATTTTTTTCCCAACCAAACACTACGGATGTATTTTTGGGTCCATTTCCTGTTGTGTCCAAGTTTTCTCGGTGTTATGATCCAGCCCAAAATGGCAGAAAGCACTGATCCATCCAAAATGGTTCTGCAAATTAGAAACATTTTCTTTTGGGCTTTAGGAAAGGAAGTGGGCCTTTTATCATTGGTTTTGCCTGCATGCCGGAGGCCCAATTTATCTCCATTAGTTGCACTGCCCTTCTCCTCAGCTCCCCCCCCCCCCCCTTTTTCTTGGAATAGTTGCATTATTCCCAATTTTTCAAATATATTCTTTTTATTACATAGCAATACATAAAATCTTAGTACAGCATAATTCACATCCAAGTATTTGGTGACCATTTTTAGAAAATTAAGCTAATTGTGTTAATGGAGATCTGCTTTATTGTGAATTGCCACCAAATTTCTCGTCAATAAACATTTGGCTATTGTTAGTGTAACGACTCAATTATCTATATTTATGAATGTGTATAGTAAGGGGACATTGTTCCACATCGTCAGTTTGAAATAAGGATATCAGATTTATAAGTTTTATTCCCACAAAGCATAACAACAATGCCTTTCACTTTTGGGTTTGTGGTTTGATTTGTACCCCAAATTGTTGTACTTTCCATGTTAGTGGGCTGTACTGTGTGATTCTGAGCCGGTTCGTTACATTTGGAATCAGAGCCAACCCCCATTCCGCAATGTGAGGGACACGTTGGGACTTACTGTGCAGCATCCACGACATTCCTGATCCAGCAGGGGGAGTGGGTGATGCCACGCATGGAGAGCGGAGGCAGTGACGTGGTGGGTTAATGCTCCTGGAACCCCACATTGCCTGGGGAGGATATTTGAGGCCCGCGACAAGGACATCGCATTCTACGAGGTGGGGAGTATGTAACGCTCCAATCATCTGTATTTGTGAATGTATTTTATAGTAAGGGGACCTTATTCCACATCGTCAGTTTGAAATAAGGATATCAGATTTATAAGTTCTATTCCCACAAAGCATAACAACAAGGTCTTCCACTTTTGGGTTTGGTGGTTTGATTTGTATGCCCGATTGTTAAATTTTTCATGTTAGTGGGCTGTGTTATGTGATTTTGGGCTGATTCGTTACAGTTAGTACATCGCCCAGGGACCAAAAGTCTAAAACTAATCTACAGACTATATACTTAAATTGATCCTGATTTTCTCTGGCCTTGTTTAGGAAACAGCTATTACCTGTCTATATTAATTGTTTGAATTAGTTGTTTATATTAGTTATTTGAATTAGCTGTTGTTAGAAAAAGTGTTTGATAAAACTAGCTGTTTCTAAAAAATGTGTTGGCAAAATTTCATTTATACCACCGTCTATGAATTACTTTTTAACTACATGTGATATAATTTTTCAATTTATGCACAATTATATTATTTTTACAAAAAGTTATTACCAAAAGGCTAATGAGAATAGTTATTTTTCAAGAAGAGCTTTTTGCAGCTAAACATTTATTGCAAACAGCTATTTGCCAAGCATCTTTTGACTTTTTTTCTACATACGACGTGCCCACATTAACCCTGACTTTTCTTTGTATTCTTAACATTGACAAGATAAAAGTTTCTTTTCAAACACCATTTACGACCAAATACATGAATTTTGTTTCAGGACTAGAAAAAAGGGAATTATATTAACGTATTGTCAACAAACTTACACATATCCTTCGTAGCTTGATCATACGCTAAATCTGACCGGTTTGTACTACTAAATTATATGATCTTAAAAGTCAATGAAAAGAAAGCGGGCCATTGTATGAGCAACCAGATTACACCACCATTTTAACAAAGCTTCGTGTAATTCCGCTAGCAGATTTCAATTTCTCCAACTTAATTTTCAAAAAATATTTAATATCTACAACTAAATTATATGTATATACCCTAAAAGCTGTCCAGATAAAATAAATAAATAGTCCAAATAAGACAATATAATCTAGTTCATCTTTGAATTTGTTATTGTCAACCGTGTAGTGTAGCTAGTTCATTTGTTGAAGAGGCTAGGTTGGACTAGTCTAACAATCATTTTTATTCTCCCTTTGACTAATTAGCTTATAATAACAACTGTTATGGAATATTAATTTCGAATTAAAATTTTCAAACAATCAATAATTAGACAGCTGAATTTATTCATACAAAGGCTGGCAAATCGATTTAGTAAGAAAAAAAAATATAAATACGACCGGTTTGTACGTACTCAAGGTTCCATATATACTTTCTTAAAAGAAAAAAAAAACTGAAGAATTCGAACCACCTGAAATAAAAAATAAATCAATTTTTTGTAGTTCGAAGGTTAACAATATTTAGTGGGATAGTAGTTGACTTTTTTTTTCCTTTTTTGTAGTGCGTACTTTGTATTAAAAATCACTCTAGGCATCGTCGCTATTGCAGATCAATCAAATAATAAATAGTAAGTGAGTTGGTTTAAAAATAAATGAATTACTAGTGGTAGAATTGAATATATACATATATATGTATATATTTCGTGTTGAGATTTGAGAGTAGTAAAATAAATATTTATTTGAAGTGATTTTTGAAACTAAAGTTGATAGATTTACGGAATGAAAATTACAAAAAACAAAGGTGATATATACAACAACAAACTCCCAGTGTGGGTTCCGCTTTCGCGGGGTATGGGAAGATCCAGCTGTAGGCAACCTTACATCTACCTGTATTCATACCTATAGAGAGGTTGACATATATATGAGCCCCAAATATTAATAACGTTCTCAATTTTTAATAAGAAAATCGATTCCAAATAACTTCAGAAATTTTAAATACTTCAAGAATGCTATCAAAAATCTAAAATTTAAAAAATATCTTCGTGTGGCTTTTTTAGAGTTTTATACCATTTTTGTTTGATAATTAACTGACAGGAAAGTCAAATCATACAATTAAAAATCTAATTAATACAATTTCAACCACTCAGCAATAAAAATCTAATTATGGTCCTATTTGACAAACAACGATTAGTTGTTTGCTATTAATTGTTTATATTAGCTGTTAACTGTTAATTATTTGAACTAGCTGTTTATATTAACTGTTTGAATTAGCTGTTTCTGAAAAAAGTGTTTAGTAAAAACTATCTATTTTTAAAAAAATATGTTGGTAAATTTTCATTTATACTCTTATTTACGAATTATTTTTTAATGACATGTGTTGTAATTTCTTCACATTTATGGACGATTGTGCCATTTTTACAAAAAAATTCTTTCCAAAAGGTTAATTGGAGTAGTTTTTTTTTTTCAAAAATAGCTTTTTGAAGCCAAACAATTATTTCAAACAGCTATTTACTACTTGATCAAAATAGCTAAAGTTCTCCCAAATAGTTATTTTTACTCAACCAGTTGTTATTACCGAACACCTCCTTCATGTTCTGAAAGTTAGTAGTGAAGGTTTTCTATTTATTTGTAGTTTCACAATTTTCTTTTTCCATTTTAACCTCTATTTTCCTCTGGACCTGTGCTTGCTCAGAGTCAGCATGGATGCTATCAAAGGACGGTGCCACTAGACATTGGTTGATCAGCTGACAGAGTCAATAAAATAAATGTGATTTTAAAATCAGCATTTTACAGCAAAAACATAACCAGAAATTTAAGTTTTCAAGGGAAGAAGGAAGAAGCAATCAAGTGATCACAGATTCACAGGTATCACACCGATGGGAATGGGCCAATCACGATTTTTGAGGGGCGCATTTATCATTTATGGTCAGCATTTTTATCAACATTTGCCCATTCCCATGAACCCCCCCTTGGAAATTTATATAATTGTTTTAAACATTATAATGTGAAAAACTGAAAATTCTTCCCATTTTAATTATCCGATCACTTTGATTTGTCTTTATAATTTTTTAATTGGGCCATTTTATCTTTTTTTTTTGTCTTGGATCCTCAATTTCACTGAAGTCGAGCTACTATCACAGATTTATTCCATTCACAAGATTCGAATCTGAGACTTTTCTTAAGGGGAACAAGTATCGAACCACTTAAGCCAACCTGTATTGATGGATCATTTTATCTTTGACGCTTTTAAGACATTCATTATTTAGTCCCATCAGCTCTCTATTTTGTCTTTGTAATTTGGCAAATGGGAGTAATTTAATCGTTCTTTTCAAAGTTTAGATTATTTATATCTAAAAATTTTATTTTTATAAGAATTTTCAGTTTTTTTAATATGAATTTTTCTTCTAAAAGGTCCCCCAGCAAGCATAGTTTGAGGGTATTCATGAATAGCCAAACACAATTGACCTTGTTTAGTTCAACCATTAACTTTGGATCTATACTAGTAGTTAATTACTTTCAAGGTTTCTTTTAACAATATAAGTGTTTTATAGGGCACTTCCAAATGAGAAAAGTTTAAGTTCATTAGTTGAACAAACATATGTGGCTCAATTAATTAGTGCATATATTGTTCTGTAGTTAACACGTATTTTAGCAGTTGATAACTGTATTTAAATGTCTAATTAAGCAATTTTTTTAAACAAAATGTCTTTTGATATAAACTACATATATGCAGATTTTAAATTATGTAAGACCTATATCAAAGTCTTATTAAAAAAAAAAACAACCTGTAACAGATCAAGTACAAAGCAATTTATTGAGACTAATATGATAGAAAACTGGTTTATCTATTTAATGACGGTTAAATACTATAGTAGTTATTGGGGGTGTTTGGTAACAAACTCTGTTTGGAAAAAAAATAGCTGTTTGGGAGGATTTTAACTGTTTCAACCAAGTTAAACACCTAATTGGTGTTTGGTAAAAAGCTGTTTGCAATAATTGTTTGGCTCCAAAAAGCTCTTTTTGAAAAAGCTATTTCTATTAGCTTTTGAGAAGAGTTTTTTGTGGAAATGACATAATTGTCCATAAATTTGAAAAAACTACAGACATCTCATTGAAAACTAATTCATAGATAAGGGCATAAATGAAAATTTATCAGCATATTTTTTTGAAAACAGCTAATTTTTACTAAACACTTTTTCTAAAAACAGCTAATTTAAACAGATAACATAAACAGCTAATTCAAATACTCTAACATAAACAGCTAACAGTTAACAGCTGTTTATCAAATAGGTAGCGCTAAGTATTAATTACTACGATATTAATAAGCTAAGTGTAACAGATAATTTTCACTGACAGTAAACGGTAAAATAGGTGAGGTGCAACCAAGATGATGAAAATGGCAAAGCCTGTATTTGGACACAAAGCCCAATTAGAATCATAGTACGCAACAATAATCACAAGGATTAGTTAAGAACCTGCCATTAGTAAGGGACAATGTGGTTTGAGAAATGCATACAATGACACAGATTTAAGTGCATGAAAGCGGAATCTCTTAAGTAGTTTAGAGACATACTTTTGATGAGAAAGAAAATAGTTTGAGGATATGTGCGATATCGAGTGGTGAAGTCAGGATTTTAAACAAGAATGTAAGAAATAATAGTACACACAATATAAAATTTAACATTAGTTATGACACCAAAATTAAGCGACCATTGCGTTACGTCTAATCAAGTTGTTCTCAAGTGGACCTCATATTTTGAAAACTATGGGTGTTCAAAAATATCTGTAACCAATAACCAGAACCGAAAACCCCCTACCTAATTCGAAATCTCGGGTACCCGAACTTAAAATTTTTTTTTTCGGTTATTGGTTCGGCTAGGGTTCTGCCATTTTGAAGATTCGGGTACTCGAAAATCCTAAACTGTTTTTAAAACTTTTTTGAAACTTTTTTTATATCATCTATTCCCTAAAGACTTTGTAAGTCAAGTCTTCCCAAACCCGAAGAAGACAATTACTTTGACTTCGTTGCATTATTTTATTTGAATGCGTTGGGCATGAATATGATGTTAACAAGCTTATGTCTTATGGAAGCTAAGTGTGGATTAATTGAAATGTGAATGGTGATAAGATATCCGGTGATATTGTCATATTGCGTAATAATTTAAAGTGCAACTTGACTCAATACGACAACTTTTTATAGCATAAATAGAAACAATTATATTATGGGTACAACAAAATTATTAGGCAAAGTAGGAAAAAATATTTTAGAAAAAATGGGTTACTGGGTAACCAAAAACCCGAACCGAAATTTTCGGGTACCCGAAAGTTTCAATTCCGATACAGTTCACCATTTTGCCGATCCGAAATTTCGGGTACCCGAACCGAAATCTCCTTTGGTTCGGGTACCCGAACTGAAATCTCCTTTGGTTCGGGTACCCGAACAATGAACACCACTATTGAAAACAATAAAAAATTTCGTCACTAGCAGTGGCGAAACTTGAAGGATATTTTTTGGGAGGGGTGACTAATGTATACAGTATGAAATTTTTTTAAAAAAAATTAATATAGGTCAATTTACTAAATATGGAGTTCATTAATCTAGTGACTTGATCCATGTTCGGTAATAGCGTTTAGTGTTTTGACCAAGTTGATACATTAATTAGTCAATTTTTAGTGTTATGTAACCTAATGTTTTGAGTAGCATTTCAAAGAGCATTTAGGTTTTAACCAGAGTTTCTAAAAAGCTAATAGTATTAGCTTTTGATATTTAGAAGTAGTATTTCATTATTTTTTTTTGGCCAAGAAATAGCATTTGAAAATTTTGCATTTGGAGATTATCTATATCATTTTACTTAAATTTACATTAATTAGCTAATCCAACAAGTAAATTTACCGAATACATTTATTTCAACCGCTAACCTAAACAGTTAAATTAGAAACGCTATCCGCTACCTAAATACCTATATGCTACATAAACCGCTATTCGCTACCTAAATAACTAATTCAACCGAACAGGGCCTAGAAGTTTGACAACTGCAAGTAGCTTAATTAATTAGTATTTAATCGATTCTAATTTAGCAAATTATTGCACAATAAAACTTAAAGTTAAAATCTTTTTTTTTTCCTTGAGAGTAAAATTGAAATCTTTCAAGTTTCACAAAAAGGGAAATTAAGGCTAGAAATTTTTTAAAAAAAATCAAAACACTAAAACATAGCATGTTTGCCGCAAACCCATTCACTAAAAAAGATGGGATGTATTAAGGCTTTTGTTTTTTATTTAGTTATTGGCTTGACTAAGCTGGGTTAAGCTTTTTTTAAGCAACTAGCTAATGGGCTTTGTCATTGTTTTCAATCCATTATCATTACCCCCAAAACAAAACAAAAAAAGCATATAATTGATTTGTTTTTAGACAAAGGATATCTTTGCCCGAAAAACTTTTACTTTTGGAAAATTTACTAAATAGTGTTGTTCAAATTAATTTCTTACTCAGAGATGCTCTTTTGGTCTAAAACGTTTTTTGAGACGGATGTTACTTGTCTGTCTGTAAAGATTAAAGTGCCCTTAATGAACTCTTTATAATATGAGCTAAAAAAAGAGTAAGGGCTTGATAGCTTGCAAAAGAATAGTCTCATAAAGAAGACTCACCCTATTTTATGAGCTGACACAAATCATTAATGGCAGATGAAAATGTGGGAGTAGATGAGTTGTAAATTGAAGGTGGGGAAGATGGCTTGTATTTGTGTATGAAAGATGTCATTTTTCTAAAGGATCGAAGGAGAGTAAAGGGGTTGAGGCAGGTGAGCACTGTGCATATTGTGTGGGCGGTGAGCTATGAAATACTTCTTGTTTGCATTGTACACAGGTAAGCGAGTTAATTAATTGAGTAACTTGTGTGTGTCAATTTGAACTTCGCATTGGGGATCTGGAGATTTGAGGGGATTACACTATTTCTGTACTGTTGATGAAGGGTTAGGGTTTGGGCGTTGAGGTTGGAGAGGCGGGTTTATACTTGTGGGTAGTTAGAGCTTGGATTAAATTGATGTATGCGATTGTTGTGTGCTTGTAGTGCTAAATGTATGATGCATGTGATCCAACTTGTTCAGTACGCATATACGTATTTACCCAATACAAATGAAGATATTAACACCGTCTTCCACTTAACTACAGCTGTCCACATCAATTACAAGCATTCTACACATCTATTAGAATAGATTATCACTCCAAACATGTTCATCCACAACTTCTCTAGTGGTTTACCCGAGTTAGTCAATGCATATTATCGGGTTAACCACTCTTACTTTGTGGGTTATTCAATACGCATTTATAGGTTAACCACTTAATCATGTCACATCAACAGTCGAACTGAACTACCCCTAGTGCAATTTTTATCTCGGGTTATTCAAGAGACATATCTGGCATAACCAGCATAGAGGAGCACATGCGTACCAAACAAGTACTGTCGGATTACATGCATCATACATTTAGCACCACAAGCACACAACAATTGTATACATTAATTTAATCCAAGCTCTAACTACCCACAAGTACACTAACCGCACCTCTCCAACCTCAATGCCTAAGCCTTAGCCCTTCATCAACAGTACAAAAATAGTATAATCCCCTCAAATCTCCACATCCCTAATTCGAAGTTGAAATTGACACACACAAGTTACACAACTAATTAAATCACTTACCTGTGTACAATGCAAACAAGAAGTATTTCACAGCTCACCACCCACACAATATGTACAGTGCGCGCCTGCCTCAACCCCTTCACTTTCCTTCGATCTTTCAAAAAAATGACATCTTTCATACACCAACACAAGCTCTCTTCCTCACATTCAGTTTACAACCTATCCACACCCACCTCTTCATCCGCCATTAATAACTTGTAGAAGCTTAGAAAATGGGGTGAGTCTTCTTTGTGGGACTCTTCTTTTGCAAGCTATCAAGCTGCAACTCTTTCTTCAGCTGACTTTCTCCCCATATTATAAAGAGTTCATTAAGGACACTTTAGTCTTTATGGGCAGACAAGCAATGGTGTCCTCAAAAGATATTCTAGACCAAAGTAACACCTCTAAGTAAGAACAGCTGCAAAGTAAAAAGTGTTAATTTGAACAACACTATTTGATAAATTTTATTTTACTTTTCCTGTCCTCAGAAGATATCTGACATGTGATACTTTTTTTTATCTAAAACTTCAATGCGCAATCTTCAAATTAGCTAAATATAGATTTAATTATTAGATTCTTATACATTTATGCCTAAAATTTATATTCATACACCATTAAGTAGACGTGATTCCAGAAATCGTGGACAACCTATTTTATCCGATTTAACCGGTTGGACCGATCTAATCATTGGCCCGCTAGCTTAACCGGTACACTGAGCAATTCGGTTCTCAACCGCTTTGTTAGCTTCATCTTAACTACTACTTTGTGCCTCAAATTTTATCACCTACTCTTTATTTTGTTTTCTTGCCTAATATGTTCCCCCACCCCCTTGGGAGAAAGGGGATCAATTGGGTCATTGGCTCTACTGATCCCAGACTCCCTCTGTTATTGGCGCTGCCTAAATCCATATGAAGTAATTAATGTCACCGGGATCATTATGGAGTAAACAAAGCGACAATAAATACATGATTGTCATTTTATATTTATTTCAACTTGGAATAGAAGTTGATTTAAATTTCATAAGATTGTCGGCAATTACTTCAATCCATTTTTCATCATTATTATAGAACTTGTCAAACGTTTTTTATAGATACAAAGTGTATCCTAGAAAATATATCAATCATGTTGATGAAAGAATGATTACAAGTTATAGTTTTATAAGAGAAGAAAATTGCAATTTGTGTAATCTATATCTATCTAAAACTTTGCACTGTCATGTAGCACTATTTTAGTTTTCAATCATTTAATACATGATATGCTAAATTTCAATGTAGACCCATTAAAGACAAACATTTCTTAATATCCACATCATTTTTATACCTGTAATAATAATAAATAAGAGCAAAATTATAAAGTTTATGTCATACACTCGAGTGTATGCACTCTCATGTAACACATAAGCAATAATATATTAAAGTATAAAACATATGATAAATACATCCCAAAACAATATATATAAAATAAATATAAGAGCATGTGCTCACGGGTGTATATAATAGTTTGCCGAATACTCCTACTATTCTTGTACTAGATGATCTACGAATCTGTTGACTTTTTTAGTGATAGAGAGAGAAAGTCAAAGGGGTGCTAGCGTGCTTCAATCATACACCAACCGTTTGGGCTCTGAACCCTTGAAAAAAAAAAATCTTCTCTGACCTTAATTATTTTAATCCTTACACATTTATCTCTCTCTTGAAATTATACTAATTCTCTAGTTTGACTAGTTTCTGTTTGGATTGAATCTCCAGCAACTTGCAGTCATGGGCATTTCCCCCCATATAAACCAATCCAACATACTCTTCTCATAAAAGTTTGCCAGCCACATTTAACCACCCATCCAAACACGCCGCTAGCTGCTCTAAATGAGTAGTGAAATGGAAGAGGGAGAAATTCCGTCGCATTTCCTCTGCCCAATCTCTCTCCAACTTATGAGAGATCCCGTGACGATTCCGACGGGGATCACATACGATAGGGAACACATTGAGAGATGGATCTTCGCATCCCAGACAGCCACGTGTCCCGTCACAAAACAACCCCTCGTGATCGACGGTGATATCTTCACTCCCAACCATACCCTCCGCCGTCTGATCCACTCATGGTGCACCCTTCATCGTATCCCTACCCTAGGTGATCATCAAATCTCCATCGTTGGTTCTCATCAGATTTGTAAGCTCCTTGATGACGTCAGCAAGTCACCGGAGCTTCAGTACACCTGCCTGCAGAGGATCAACTCCGTCTTGGCCTCCGACGCTAGAGCCAAGAAGATTCTAGAAGCCTCTGGAGCCTTCATGAAGGTAGCATCCATCATGTTGGATAACAACACGATGAGGAGAGAGAATGAAGAGGCGCTGTGCGTCCTAGCACAGATTGATCCTCCGAAAAGTGCGGTCAATGCCCTCCTTAGAAACGAGGCCGACCCGTTTATTGACCCGATTCTCGGGTTCTTGAGATCCGGATCCTCCGAGACTCGGGAGTATGCTATTCGGATCTTGAAGTCCGTTTACGATGTGGCGGACCCCAACGAACTCGCAAATGCTAAGTGTGAGCTGTTTGTTGAAATCAACAAACTTATTAGGTATCAAGCCACCAACGTAGCTACAAAGCAGGCTTTGAAACTCCTAATCGGGTTGAACCCGTGGGGCAAGAACCGGGTCAAGGCAGTGGGGGCCGGGACGGTCTCAGCCTTGGTGGAGTTGCTTTTTGACGGGTCAACGGATCGGCGGGCCTGCGAGTTGGGCTTGATGGGTTTGGACCAGCTTTGTGGGTGTGCTGAGGGGAGGGCGGCTCTAGTGGGGCATGGTGCAGGGTTGGCTGTGGTCTCCAAGAAGATCTTGAGGGTGTCACACGTGGCAACGGATCGGGCTGTGAGAATCTTGTCATCAGTCTCGCGGCACTCGGCAACGGGCAGGGTGGGGGGGGAGATGTTGGAGGTGGGGGTGGTGTCCAAGCTGTGTATGTTGGTTCAAGTGGGTTGTAGAGCCAAGACTAAGGAAAGGGCTAAGGAGATACTGAGGTTGCATTCAACGATTTGGAAGAATTCCCCTTGTATTCCTCCTCATTTGCTTTCTGCTTACCCAACTTAGTAATTAGATTATATTAGAAATTGCGGAATATTCATTAGATCGATACATAAGCATATAGATGGGAAATTTTGTTTTGGGTCAATCGTGGTTTTCATGATCATTGAGTTTCTAAAAGAGATCAAAAATCTAAGTTGAAATGTTTTGCCTGCCAATTCAAGGAGATAGTACTTATCATGTACAATAAGTGTCGTGGAGAACATGTGTACATGTTCCTAAGCATATTCAAATATAACTTACTTGACATAATCTATGAGAACTTTGATCTTTGTCCTTTTGATTGCTTTGCATTTTTGGTTCCTATGGTGTTAACAACTAAATCGAGGAAAGTTATTTTGTGATGCCAGCTTGATATTATTGGCGGTTATTTTATACACTTGTACTATATATATTTTGTTGCATGACAAGAGGAAGATAGTTGTGACTTGTTAGCCTCAAGAACTTAGTTTAGTCGCTTACACAGTAGTTGGAACAAACTGATTGTTGATTGTTTGGTTTGTCCTGGAGCTTCCACCATCATCACATTGTGTGCTTCATGCTGTAAGAGCAAACACAGTGGTCGCCCCGCGAGAAGGAAATGGAGGGGGGCGAGCCACTGGGCCACCCGCCGGCGTGCACTGGCCGGTTCACGGCCTCTGGCCTACGGGGAGGCTGCAGGGGGCGAGCCTTCCCCCTTCCTTTTTTCTTTTTTTTGGGTTTTTTTAAAATTTTTTTTGGTTTTTTTTTGTTTTGTTTTTGAATTTTAAAGTAGTAGTTGGGTGTTAGAGTGTGGGTCCACAGGTATTGTTTTATTTGGTGAGTTAAAGTGATGAGCAAATCATTAGAGAGGGTATGGCTTGGAAGACAAAAAGTTGGAGAGATGGTTGATATGGCAATGATATACCCCCACCGGTGAGCCAAAAAATGGACTCTCCATTGTCTTTGCTCTAAGGCTTGTTCATTGCCCTCGTAATGTCTCTCCTTAGTGGGGTAGACTTTATGCAGGAAACAATTTCATGTAATTTTGCAATTTTTCATGCGCTTTACTTTATTATATTTAGCTGATAAGTTTTCTTGTAATTTTCATTTAGACCTAGTAAAATTGACTTGATATCTGAATCAAATGATCCAAACCTATATTCGACCTAACATTTAAAATAGGCTCATTCGAAAGTGGATCCGAAATCCGAATGGACTCGAATCGAACCATACTTGACCTGAAATTTTCGAAATAGTTTATTATTTTTTGCGTGACAAGCTTATTGAACCAAAAACCGATTGATCCGAAGTCGACTCGAACTAAATTTCACTTGACCAAAACCAAACTGACCCCAAATGTCCCTTGACCCGAAACATAGTCTAACTCAAACTTAATTTGACCCATACTCAAACCAAATAACTCATTTGCCAGGTCTATTTCCATTATCAAAGTCTGATGACACTGGAGCCATATATTACTGCTTTTTGCATTGTCTTTTATATGGTCTAAATTAAGCAATGATTTTGAAAAGCAAAATGATAGATGTCTTGCTACAAGACACTTAAAAAGTATATTGTTTTCATTTAAAATGTATATTATCACGTATTAAATTGGAAAAAAATGGTATGATTAAATTGTGGAAGGATGTTAAAACTAATAAATCGTGTAAAATTATCCTTTTATACGTAATTTTTCACATTTACAAAATTACACATATAATATACCTTCGCGAATGGAGTTGATCCGATTATGGTGTCAACTTCTATTTGTTGGAGAAGCTGACGAATATTAAAGTTTTACAACTAATAATAAGTTGTAATTATTAAAAATTTAGTAATTTTAAATCATTAAACATATTAATTTTAATTAAGACAAGACATTTAAGAGTGTCTTGCGGTAAGACACATATCATCACCCGAATAAAAAATAAATGTATTATCTCATTCTGGTTGGTGAAAAAGGTAGGTTTTTAACATATTGTCATGAAAAACAGGGGGAAAGAAAAGAAAAGAAAAACAATTTTCAATTAATTAATCTCGGCCATTAAAAATGCCAATAATTCTAAATTCATATGTTCCACTAATTTTTCAAAATTATGAGAGAGATCTACACTGGACACTGCACACTGGCACACTGCACACTCTTGAGATTCGGCCTCTTGCACATGTGAAATACTGCTATTTGTATGGGGAAACCAACACAGGCTACACAGCCCCTAATTTGATTGCTTGGCTTTACTAACAACAAGAACAAGATAATTTTCATACTTTTAACCAATAACGATATGACCCATTCTTTTTCCTTTTAAAATTAAACTATAAAATTAAACTATAAGTTGTAAGAAGTTGTAATAAGTTACAGAAATATTATGAGAGTTGTAAATAATAATAGGGTAATTGTTAGATAGCTTTTAGGTTGATGTATACTAAAAGCAATTGTACGTAAGAATTTTTAAGGATCGGACTTGCAACAAGCAAAAAAAGCTGTAAGAAGAAAAATGACAACTTGGAAATCTCTGCATGCGTTTGAATTAAGCTCATTAATTGTATGGGTAAATTAACAACGAAAGGGAAAAATTGTTCTAAGGTGCAAGTGTTAAAATATAGATATGCCAATTTAAGAAGGAAAAAAAGTCCTTATATGTACACGGTAGGTATTTTCACTAAATTTTTTCTATTGGAAACGGTTTCTTCATGCACAGTCATGTGCTTAGGGATAAGACTGCCTATATCTGGATCTCTTCAAACCCCGTAAAATAGAACCAACACTAAAAGTTATTGTCGTTATTGTTTCAGCAACTTTTTCGTCAACAAACAGGGCAAGGGAAGAGCCAACATTTATATCATATGCTAGATAGAAAGCATTAGTTGGTGAATTGAACCAAAAAGTACTTGATTATATATGGGGATTAATTAAAATGTTCTGGTAATGCACTTTTTGACATATTTAGTGTATAAAATAAATGTGTAGGCACGTCTCATTTGGGGTAAATTATTAAAAATATAGATCTTGAACGTATGAGGTATGCCTTGTAATGAGGGCTTCTTCTTTTTTTTTTGTGGGAAAGGGAAAAAAGGATACTTTTATTAGAAAGACTACTGGCCACGGCCCACTGGGGGCCTTCAAAAAGGCCACCTTAGACTTGACTTCCCCCCCTCTTTCATCAACTAACCAACGTGCAGAACTGAGCTGGCATTAAAAGGAACACATTTATATGTTTTTCATATAGTTTGATTTAATTAATTTTGATGGATCAAAATCATCATAAGGTATAGCAGAAAATTTCATCATTCGTAACTGGGAAGGGAAGTTCATTCAAGCATCAACATTCAACTTATGAGCATCCTCAATCTTAATAGTAGAAGCAACAGCTATGCGCAACAGAATCAAAGCTGCAGTACAAGCAGGTTTCACTCATATTCATATAGAAGGAGATAACAAAACTCTCATTCAAGTCGTCCAAGGTCATATTCAATCATCGTGGGAAATACAAATACTCGTACAGGACATACTCGCTTACATTCAGTTGTGTAATAAGGTTTTTTATTCAACATATTTTTAGAGAAGAAAATTGTATAGCCGATTGGCTAGTAAAATTTGGTCATTCCTTACATTCCATGGCTGTATGGAATGTGGTTCCGCATAAGAACATTCTTTCTATTATTTACGAAGATAATATTGGGAGAACCATTGAGAAAAGGACTGTTTAGATTGTAATGCTTACCTTTCTTACAATATATATATATATATATATATATATATATATATATACACACACACACACACACACACACACACACACACACACACATATATATATATATATATATATATATATATATATATATATATATATAGTTTGATTTAATTTGTTTAAATTTGCTCAAAGTTAAATTTGACTTTTAGATACTTAATCGACTGTTTTAAGAAAGTTTCAGAATTTGCAGAGGAGTTTTTACAATTTTAGGGTGAGTATCTTGTGTTCTAACTTAATTAACCTTTCTTTTTTATAGAATTTTAAACAATTTATAGAATACAAATCCGACTAATTTGAAAAATTTTCTCAAGTAACAGTTGCTATTTATAAAGATTTGACTTTAAATTCTGTATTAACTTTATCAATAAGTATATATGATAGTACTCTAAGTTGTATCATCGATTTTATACTTCTTTTAATGCTTCAACGATCTTTTTTTTTTAAAAAAAAAACCCGCTTTACATCTTCTTATGAATATATATAAAATAATCAACACAGGTTGGTTCAAATTAAATAACTTTACTTTGGTCTATTAAAGGTTTCAACTTTTAAATTTTCTTTCAATTTTTTTTAATGTGTGGGTCCTTGAAATCAGCCTCTCTTAAAATAGATATGTCGGTAGAGGTAAAGCTATCTACATCTAGATTTCTCCAGATCCTACGAAAGTAGAACCCACATTGGGAGTTATTGTAGATTGGTTCAAATGGTTAAACACTTATTTTCATTAAGCAAGTTGTTGTATTCGGTTCTTTCAAATGTAAAAAACTTATAGGTTAATTCTATTTCTTTATGTCCCAACTGTAATTCGACTCTGATAACAGATACTCAAAGGTTTTAAAGAAAATTGAATATAAATATATAAAAAAAACTAAAAAATTGCGCGGCAAAGAATTAACTGGCTGGCTGGCTTTGATTTATGTTAGGTGGATTAATTAATTGATTGATTTTGGCTTTAAGGAGCTTATTTTCTCTATCCGGCCGTCTCTTTTCGGCGTAATAAATATTTAATGTCGGACTGAAGTTTTTTGACAAAAGAAATGGCACAGCATGTCAGCATGTGGTCGACAATTACTGCATGTAAGTAATTAAGATCTGCCCAAGAAAAACTATAAACCACGTCCAAAAGTCATCTTCTTTCTCATAAATTGGTCATTCAATTTGAGTATAGATTGAACTAAATTTATATTAGATTATATTTCGGTGACAATTTGGGTCAGTTTAGGTTAATTTTGGGTCAATCGAATTTTGATCCGATACGCTTGTAATGCAAAAATAAGCAACTTTACAGAAAACTTCGGGTCACGTATGATTTGGTTCAGATCAATTCGAATTTTGGGTCTATTTTGGTGAACATATTTCTAATGTAGGGTCGGATATGAGTTTGAATCATTTATTTCGAATTTTAAATCTCAGATCAGTCTAGTCAAATGATCAAACTGAAGACCTAACTGGAAATAATTCCCTTTCCTGCAATAGCAAAGTCAAAAAGGTTAACTGGAAATATATTTAGGCTAATTGACTTCTTCTATTCAACAATTTCTGTTCTTTGCCCCATGAGGATTAGCTTTGAACTTGAATATATTAATTCAATTTAGACTAACATTTGCAATAAATGAATAAAAATATCTTACGTGTTCCAAAACCATATGCCAATGAATAGTGTTAAAGGTCAAAGGTTATTATGGAAGATGAAAGTTTTTGTTTTCAAAAACAAGACCATACTCTAATACTTCATAGAAATTGCTCGAGTAGCTTTAGAAGGTGGGACAAAGCTTGGCATGTTGGTAATTGTGAACAAAACTTTAATCATTCGGAGGATTATCAGAAGTTTGAAAAAAGAGTTCATTTGAAGAAAGCAAATATGACGTCTCTTAGATGCGTTCTTTAAAACTGTAATCGGCACATTTCAGGGTGTGTTTGGTAGGGGAGGAAATTATTTTCTCAGAAAAATATTTTCCATGAAAAATATTTTCCCAAGAAAAATAATTTTTCATTTATATTTTCAGTTGTTTGGTAGAATGGAAAGTCATTTTCTTTCCACTTTATTTTTTGCAATTTGATAGAATGAACCCCTCGCCCTCACTTCATTTCTTTTTACCATCAACCCCTCCCTTACTCATTGCGCTGACCCGATCCAACCAATGAATTCTGTTTATCTCTCATCTTTAAAATTGAACCCAAAATATTAGTAAGAAATATACCCAATAATAAACCCAGAAAAAAAAGAGAGTCAACATTAATGAATCTCAATTTTTTCACTATTCCCAAGGATTACGCAGTTGACTTTGAGGATATTAAATTCAGATTAAAAAAAAATGACGAACGGGGAGACGATGGATGTCTCAGATTGTGAAGTTTTCAAAAGGGCAACAATAACAAGGTTAGAGAACTGAAGAAATAATTGCAGATATTGACGATGGAAGTCATCGATGAACATGATGAACATGAAGAAGAGGGGAAGAATGAGAGATAAAATGAAAGTGAAAATAGAGTGATTTTAGGCACAATTAAAAGAAAATAGAACGAGAGACAAAATTGAAAAACGAAAATTGGACTTGGGAAATCATTTTCCCTACTTTTTCAAGGGAAAACAATTTCCTTCAAATGGGGTAAAATGATTTTGCCCTAAAAATAATTTTTCCCTCCTTATCTTACCAAACGACGTAAAGTGGGAAAATCATTTTTCGGAAAAATGATTTTCTCCCCTACCAAACACACCCTAAGTATCAATAGTGTGAAATCTTTTTGTTCAGTTTTGATCAATTATGATTATTGATGTCACTTGAGAACTAGCGGTCATTTACGGGTGTTTGATATTAGAGAGTTCAACACGTTCGTGTTCTCTTTGTGCCAGGAGAGAGCTTAATAGTGTGTTTAGCTAGCAACTGTTTGCAATACGTGTTTGGCATTATCATTTTATTAGGCTATGGCCAACTAATAATTGAAAAAACTAGTTTCATATAAACTTTTGGCGCTGCAACGTTTGTTTATATATTTGGTTGCTATATTGGATATGATATAGAATTTTTTTTATTATTTTTAGTCTTATATGTAAAATCTTGCAAAATGTGTCTTTTTTGTTGGTTTGGGGTTTTACGTCTCTAAGTACCAGAGTTGAGCTTGTTATTGGCCATTAACATTATTTTTTTTTTTTATCCACAAAACTCAAACTTAGGACTTTATGTAAAGGGAACAAGTGTCTAACCACTAGAACCAACCTATCACAGACACTAAGAACTTAATAATATGTAGTGTAATCATGCCAGGAAAAAATTGATCATCAATTTGGGTCAAGTCATGTAATTAATTTAATTTATTGGAATCAATTAGGTCGTAGTTGACTATCAAGTCATAGGCTAGATGACCACTGTTTGGTTTATAAAAGCCACTGTAAGGACCACGGCCTAGACACCTAGATGCGGTCCCTCATGGGTGGCATGCACATCGCATTGTTGGGTTGTTTGATTTAGCTTTTTATTTCTCTTGTTTGCTTTAAAAAAAGATGTGTTTTTCAAGATATAAAAGAAATTAATTAGATTGAGAACCTATTTGGGTCCTTGGCCTAGATAATATTCACTGTTTGAAATAGGAGTTAGAACTATTCATGCTTCAACCAAGGAAGTCGTTTAGGTTCCTAAGTCCTGACACAAAAAGCGAGATTGGACGCCCTATCCTAAACAACAAGTGTTATTTGGATCAGAGAGTCAAGTTCCCTGTTCAACTGTTATTTTTCTTGCACCTAAAAATGTTTTTTTTTTTATTTGCAACATAAAGTAGTCAAGTAGAGTCGCCATTGAGTTTGTAAAAAAATGTACAAAGAATAAACCACTTTTCCTATCAAGTCTTTTAATCAAAGAAGTGTGGCTTGATAAGAAAAAACTTTTTTAAGGTTCATAAATAATCCATGGTATTGCAACCAAGTGATTTCTTTAACACAATCCAAAGGTTTAGGTTCAACAAAGGTACGATGTTAGGATGTGATGCATCTTGGCATCACTCGCCCATCACCGTTGGTCTCTACTAATCAAATCGAAAAATTGAAATGTCATACTAATTTAAGCATGCTAGCAAATCAAAAATTAAAAATAAAGAAAACAATAATCTTCATAGTTCATATGAAAATGCCTAGTAAAAAAAAAAAACACAGAAGTTATAGCAGGCAAGGATGCTAGCATAAATCAATATTACATCTTTGCAGAAGAAAAATTAAACTAAAATATGCAAAAAGTAAAACAGAGGAAAAGAGGGGATTACGATTAATTGGTCGGCCCTCTAGTGGACCTATCTGATTGGCTCGTGAACCTAACATAACAAAATTTGATTTGGTTTTTGCTTTTAGTAAAGTAACAATCTTTGTTTTCCTCCAATCTCCCACTATCTTGTGCCTTTGCCCTCTCTTTGAGTGGTCACTCACAACCCAAGGGGGTGGTGACCCCGTATTTATGGTAGTAAAGGGATAGGAAAAGGATTTGTGAAGGATGTCCACCGTTGATATTAAAAAGTTTGGTTGCAAGATATTTTATACCATTCTCGCCCATTCTCGGAATTGGTCCAAGGGGGAGTTTGTTGCCAGGAGCATTGACCTCATTAGCTTTTTCCAGCAATTGCTATGAGGCTCTGAGGCAGTGGTCTCCACTGACCAACCATGGTATGTGGTACGGCCTGTTGTAGGTAGTGCATGCCTATTGGACTACACGTCCTTTGAGGGTTTGTTTTGTGCTAATCTTTTTTAGCATTATTCAACTCATTTATGCGAATACCCTCATCGCATCTACGTCATCTCTTCACCATCTCCGATTGTTTAAGGGTGGATTGCTCTTGTGAAATTAGTAGTATGTCCACGCTTGCTACTCAAGGTACATGCAACTCTTATCCCTCATTTGTTATTCATTTTAATTTATGTTATTTAAAGTAATTAGGTTTTAAGCATTGGAATCAGCAACTGACAAAGTTAGGTTATGTTGTCTACAATTCACCCTTTGGGGGTGGGGCCCTTCCCCGGCCCTTTCGTGAACGCGGGGTGTTTGTGCACCGGGTTGTCCTTTTAAAGTAATTAGGTTTTGTGTTTGTTAACTTTGTTTACCAATTGATTTTCAACGTCAAAATATGTTTTTAAAACTTTTTATGTGAATCTATTGGAAATGGTCTCATAATGTGCAGTCATATATATAGAGGTAAGATTGCCTACATCTGATTCCCCCTATACCTCTGCAAAAGAGGGAGCCACACTGGGCTTGGTTGTTGTTTTTGTTGTTGCAACTCATTTATGCACCATTATCATCATTTGTATGAGGCTTTATTTGGATGATTTATGAGTTGACTCTTAGTCTTCTCCATTACAATTGTGGAAGTTTCATTCCAACTCTCCACAATGGGCAATTTGCATTGGCATTTGGCATTTGTGGGCAATTTTGTAGCGTATTGGCATTCAAGAGCGCCTCCCGGCACCTCCTTTTATGGCCATTTGTGAATCAGTTCTAGGGCCATCTTTCCCTCTTCCATTCGACTATTTTGTCTAATTGAGTGAGTGTTTGTGAGAGTTTGTAATCTCCTTTCGATCTCGTTAGGCTCATTATTATTGAGATTGTTGTTGTACTCATTCTTACTATAGTAGATTTTGTATTGTCGTTGCTGCTTGTAATTTTTTCTCGATTTGGGTGGTGGGGCAGATGGTGGAGGTGGGGGTGGTGCCCAAGTTGTGTATGTTGGTTCAAGTGGATTGTAGAGCCAAGACTAGGGAAAGGGCTAAGGAGATGTTGAGGTTGCATTCAACGATTTGGAAGAATTCCCCTTGTATTCCTGCTCATTTGCTTTCTGCTTAATTACCCAACTTAGTAATTAGATTATATAAGAAATTGCGGAATATTCATTATATCGATACATAAGCATAGAAATGGGAAATTTTGTTTTGGGTCAATCGTGTTTTCATGATCATTGAGTTTCTAAAAGAGATCAAAAACCTAAGTTGAAGTGTTTTGCCTGCCAATTCAAGGAGAAAGTACTTATCATGTATATCAAGTGTTGTGGATAACATGTGTACATGTTCCTGAACCGATTCAAATATAACTTTTTTCACATAATCTATGAGAACTTTGATATTTGTCCTTTTGATTGCTTTGCACTTTTGGTTCCTATGATGTTAACAACTAGATCAAGGAAAGTTATTTTGTGATGTCACCGGTATATTATTGACGGTTATTTTATACACTTAGTCTCGTACTATATATATTTTGTTTCATCACAAGAGGACGCTAGTTGTGACTTGTGAGCCTCAAGAACTTAGTTTAGTCCATTATGCAGTAGTTGGAATAAACTGATTGTTGATTGTTTGGTTTGTCCTGGAGCTTCCACCAGCATTATATTGTGTACTGCTTCATGCTGTAAGGCTTGTTCATTGCCCTCGTAATGTCTCTCCTGTACACTGCAGTAGTTGGAACGAACCAAATAGATGTATTATTTCATTCTAGTAAATAAAAAAGGTAGGTTTTTAACATATTGTCATGAAAAAAAGGGGAAAGAAAAGACAAGAAAAACATTTTCAATTAATTAATCTTGGCCATTAAAAATGCCAATAAATCTAAATTCATATGTCCCACTAATCTTCCAAAACTATGAGAGAGATCTGCACTGCACACTGCACACTCTTGAGATTCGACCTCGTGCAACAGGAAAGAGGAGGGTGTGCATCCCTAGCAAATTAGCAATTAATAATCGGGTCAATACAAATGTATTGCACGTGTGAAATACTGTTATTTGTGCGATCCATTCTTTTTCGTTTTATGATTAAACTATAAGTTATAAGAAGTTGTAATAAGTTATAGAAAAGTTGTAAGAGTTGTAACCAATAATAAGGTAATTATTGTTAGATGGCTTTCATGTTGTTGTAAGATAAAAGTAGTTGTACGTAAGAAGTTGTAAGGATCGGACTTGCAACAAGCGCAAAAAGCTGTAAGAAGAAAAATGCCAACTTGGAAATCTCTGCATGCGTTTGAATTAACCGCATTGATTGTATGGGTAAATTAACAACGAAAGGAAAAAATTGTTTTAAGCTGCAAGCGTTAAAATACAAAATATGACAATTTAAGAAGGGAAAAAAGTCCTTATATGTATATATAGTACGTAGGTAGTTTCACAAACTTTTCTTCAACAAATAGGGCAAGGGAAGAGCCAACATTTATATATGCTAAGGGCATCCCCAACCCATTACCCGCGAGGCAAACACCCCCCCCCCCCGGGACACCTGCCCCCTCCTAGCCACTGTCACGTGTGCCTCTGCACGCAGGCCTCCACGGTTAGCCGAGTAGCCCCGCGTGCCTCTCCTTCCTTTTTTTTTGTTTTTTTTGTTTTTTCTTTTTTTTGAGGTTATAAATAATTTTTATATAATTAAAAAATTAGATTGTGTGTTATGAAGTGGGTCCATGGTAAATTTTTTTATTGGGTTATTCAAATTGGAGTTCCATGGGCTGGAGAAGTGATGGAATGCAAGTTCTAAAAATATAAAATTTTTGCTGATGTGGCAGGTCAGAGTTCCAAAAAATGGAACTTGGGTTGGAGATGCCCGAAATAGAAAGCATTAATTAGTGAGTTCAACAAATAGGGCAAGGGAAAAGACCAATGAAAAGAACAGATCCTTAGCGTATAAAATAAATGTTCGGGCACGTCTCAATTGGGGTAAATTATTAAAAATATAGATCTTGAGTGTAAGATATACGTTTTGTGGGGGTGGACAAATTATTAGGTACATCCAAGAGTTCGTGCTCTCACATCCTATCTATATAGGTTGTTTGTGGTTTATTTATCATATATTCTATTTTTTACTATTTATTCGTTGATGTGTCTTTTGAAAACATGTGCTGTTAGGTGTATGGTATAGACTTTAGGACTGGAGGCCTTCAAAAGGCTCACCTTTACACTTGACTTTTTCTCTTCCCCCCCCCCCCCAGCAGCCAACTAGTGTGCAGACCTGAGCTAGAATGAAAAGGAACACATTTATATGTGTTCATCTAGTTTGATTTAATTTGTTTGCATTTCTTTAAAGTTAAATTTTGCTTTTAGATACTTAATCGATTGTTTAAAGTAAGTTTCAGAATTTGTGGAGGAATTTTTGAAATTTTAGGATGAATATCTTGTGTTCTTAACTTAACCTTTCTTTTTATACAATTTTGAACAATTTATAGAATACAAGTCCAACTAATTTGAAAATTTTCTCAAGTAATAGTTATTATTTATAAATATTTGACTTTAAATTCTGTATTAACTTTACCGATAAGTATATATAATAGTACTCTAAGTTGTATCATTGATTTTACACTTCTTTTAATGCTTCAATGGTTTTTTTTATATTAAAAACCGCTTTACATCTTCTTATGAGTATATATATAAAAGAAATCAATATAGGTTGGTTCAAATAACCTTACTTTTATCTATTAAAGGTTTCAACTTCTAAATTTTCTTTCAATTTTTTTTTCAATATATGGGTCTCTTGGAATCAGCGTCTTTTAGGGTAGAAATATCTGTAGAGGTAAGACCGTTTGCATCAGAATTTTTTCAGATCTGCAAAAGTGGGAGCCACATTGGGAGTTATTGTTACTGTCGTTGTTGTTATATGTTGGTTCAAATGGTTGGACAATTGCTCTCATTAAGCAAGTTATTGTATTCGGTTCTTTGAAATGGAAAAAATTTATCGGAGAATTTTATCCTTTTATATGCCAACTGTAATTCAACTTTGATAACAGAGACTCAAAGGTTATTAAAAAAAAATGAATATAAATATATAAAAAACTGAAAAATTTCGCGGCAAAGAATTAACTGGCTGGCTGGCTTTGATTTATGGAGGTGAATTAATTAATTGGTTGATTTTGGCTTTAAGGAGCTTATTTTCTCAATCCGGCCGTCTCCTTTTGGCGTAATGAATACGTAATGTCGGACTTCTATTTTTTGACAGAAGAAATGGCACAGCATGTCTGCATGTGGTCGACAATTTCTGCATGTCCAAAGTCTTCTCCCCCTTCCCTGGTTTGCTAGTATTTAGTGTAATGATCAAACCGAAGACCTAAGTGGAGACAATTCCCTTTCCTGTCATAGCAAAGTCAAAAAGGTTATAATATATTGAGTCTAATTGGCTTCTTCTATTCAACAATTTCTGTTGTTTGCCCCATCAGGATTAGCTTTGAACTTGAATATATCAACTTACTTTAGACTAACATTTGCAATAAATCAATAAAAATATCATACGTACGTGTCCCAAAGCCATATGCCAATGAATAGTGTTAAAGGTTATTACTCCATAGAAATTGCTGGAGTAGTTTTAGAAGTGGGAAAAACTTGGCATGTTGGTGATTGTGCATGGACAACTTTACCATTTGGAGGATCACTAGAAGTTTGAGAAAAGAGCTCGATTTTCATTTCTCTTGTTTGATTGAGATTTTTATTTCTTTTGTTTGCTTTAAAAAAAGATGTGTTTTACGGGATAGAAAAGAAATTAATTAGACTGAGAACATATTAGGGTGCTCTAGTCAAGGACTGTTTGAAACAGGACTCAGAACTATTCATGCTCCAACCAAGGAGGTCGGTTGGGTTCCTGAGGCAGAAAGCATGAATGGACGCCCTGTCCTAAATAACAAGTGTTATTTGGATCAGAGAGTCAAGTTTCCTGTTCAACTGTTATTTTTCTAGCACCTAAAAATGTTTTTTTATTTTCAACGTAAAGTAGTAAAGTAGAGTCGCCATTGAATTTGTAAAAAAAATGTATAAAAAATAAAGCACTTTTCCTGTCAAGCCTTTAAATCGAAGAAATGTGGCTTGATAAGAAGAGACATTTTTAAGGTTCCTAAATAATCCGTGGCATGACAACCAAGTGATTTCTTTGACACGAACTAAAAGTTTAGGTTCGGGACAAAGGTAAGATGTTAGGATGGGATGCATCCTACCATCATTCGCCCATCACTGTTGGTCTTTACTAATCAAATCGAAAAATTAAAATGTCATATTAAGAAAAGCACGCTAGCAAGTAAAAAATCAAGAATAAAGGAAACAATAATCTTCATAGTTCATATGAAAATGCCTAAATAAAAAAAAAAGTTACACCGGGGCAGGGATGCTAGAATAAATTAATATTACATTTTTGCAAAATAAAAATTAAACTAAAATATGCAAAGTAAAAAACAGGAAAAGGGGGGATTAAGATTGGTTGGCCCTCCGACGGATCAATCTGATTGGCTAGGGAACCTAACAGAACAAAATTTGATTGGGTTAATGCTTTTAGTAAAGTAATAATCTTTCTTTTTCTTCAATCTCTCACTATCTTGTGCCTTTGCCCTCTCTTTGAATGATCGCTCCCAACCCAAAGGGGTGACCCCATATTTACGGTAGTTAAGGATAGGAAAAGGATTGGTGAAGGATGTCCATCGTTAATACAAAGAAGTTTGGTTGCAAGATATTTTATACTGTTCTCGCCCATTCCCGGAATTAACCCAATGCATGGGGAGTTTGTTTGGTCGTGTCCAAATTCCTCACACTAGCATTGATTTCAGCAGCTTTTTCAAGCAATTGCTTTGGGGGCTTTGAGGCAGTGGCCTCCACGGACCAACCATGGTATGTGCTATGGTCTGTGGTAGGCAATGCATGGCTGTTGGACTGCTCGTGCTTTGAGGGTTTGTTTTATGCTAATTTTTTTAGCATTATTCAACTCATTTATGCACCTACCCTCATCGCATCTAGGGCTGATAAAAAAATCCGTACCCGTCTAAAACCCGCAAAATCCGCCCCAATGGGTATGGGTATGGGTGGAGAAATTGAAAAAAATGGGTATGGGGCGGGTATTGCTAAAATGGGTATAGGTATGAGTATGGGTATGGGTATGGGTATAGCTCGTACCTGTCCCATACCCGTTTTATTAATACCCGTCCCGTACCCGTCTCATACCCGCCCTATATAAAACCCATACCCGTTTGTTTAAAGTTCTAATTTGTTACTTGTAATTGAATATTTTGCTAGTTGCTTTGAGTTATATGATTTTTCAAACTTCGGCAAAATATTTTGTTTCAAACTGTAATTGTCAAGTGCTAATTTATTGTTTTGATTGGCAAATTTTTAGTTGTATTTGATGTAATATGATATGTCGTTGGAAGCTTATTGTTAATGTGATATATTGAGTATTTGATATCGAATATGAGTACAAAATGGGTTTAATTCTTTTTTGTCTATATGTACCCGAATAAAACTCGCATACCCGCTATACCCAATAGGTATGGATATGAGTATGGATATGGGTATTAATTTTTAAAATGGGTATGGTTGAGGGTACAGCTAAACCCTCCCCGTACCCGCCCCATTGCCACCCCTAATCGCATTTGCATCATCTCTTCCCCACCTCTGATTGTTTAAGGGTCAATTGCTCTTGGCTAAATTAGTATTATGTCGACGCTTGCTACTCAAGGTATATACAACTCTTGTCGCTCATCTTATTCCTTTTAATTTATGTTATTTAAAGTAATTAGGCCTTGCATTTGTTAACTTTGTCTACCAATCGATTTTCAACGTCAAAAAATATTTTTAAAACTTTTCATGTGGGTCTATTGGAAACGTTCTCTTGAATTGCAGTCAAGTATGTAGAGGTAAAGCTCCCTACACCTGGATCTCCCCACACCCATGCGAAAGAGGGATCCACATTGGGGGTGGTTGTCGTTATTGTTGCAACTCATTTATGCGTCATTACCATCCTTTTTGTGAGGCTTTATTTGGATGATTTATGACTGGACTCTTAGTCTTCTCCATTATAATTGCAGAAGTGTCATTCCGGCTCTCTAAAATTGGGCAATTTGCATAGGCATTTGGCATTTGTGGGCAATTTTGTAGCACATTGGCAATCGAGAGTGCCTCCCGACACCTCCTTTCATGGCCATTTGTGAGGCAGTTTTGAAGCCATCTTTGCCTCTTCTATTCTGCTAGTTTCTCTAGTTGAGTGAGTGTTTTGTGAGAGTCTGTAATCTCCTTTCGATCTCGTTAAGCTCATCATTACTGAGATCATTGTCGTACTCATTCTTATTATAATGGATTTTGCGCTGTCATTACCGCCCGTGATTTTCTCCCGATTTGGGTTCCACATTATAATCTTGTTTGCCCATTGTCACCTTATTGATCTTGCTTTGCTTTTCTCAAATATCCACATCCTTCTACGCTTCCGCAATCTACTATGCTCGATGATTTTCAATGATTGAAATTTCCTAACAGATACCTATCCATCATATAATAAAATTGCCCATATTTATATCTTCCATATTATTTTTAAAGTGCTTTAAATATTCTGTGGTGTTCCTCTCTGTAAGTCTTCTCAAGAGGTTCAAAAGTGTATTTAATTTTTGACTTTGTGTTCGATTAGAGACACACAAAGAAAATTGGAGCACATGAATTGTAAGGCAAGATTAACATTGACAGGAAAGTGGAGACATGCATTTTTCTGATCACGTACGCACAATCACCACTGAATAAGGTCAAGCTGTAACTCTCACAGTTTTCTGTGATTGGCAATAATTTTGGACATTATTTGTGTCAAACTTCTCTGACCAATTCTAAGTACATATATGTCTTTGTTTCACAACTAATAATGTGGCCATTTGATGCACTCTGTTAGTAATGCAAACTGTGTTTTACCTGGTCAGAGTTCCTCAGCTCGCACAATTAAGGTCACGAGATAGCATATGCCCTAAGCTCCACACAGATCAGATTGACCGCAATTTCTCTCTCTGTGCCCCCTTTTTTCTTCGTGTATTGACTTCGACTTATCAACAAAATAAAATTTCGACCGCGATTTTATAACAGATGGTCATAAGTTTAGAATTTGTAATTTGATCATTTGAAATGTATTGTCGTATATTTTTGACATTAATATCTATTATCATATTTGGAAAAGTAGGATACTATTGTCCGTAATGATCCGAACCCTAGTGATCGTAATACGTGTCATATGAGGATGACATTGAGAAAATAATATGACTTTCGTCACCAAAATTTTGTCAAGTTTTAGAAAACTAGAAAATAAGTGACATCATTAATTATTTACTGGTATATCTGTCCCACTTTTAGACATGTATTTGCAAATGATTAAATTATAAATTAATTTCAAATTTGGGATCGTTTGTTAGAAGATCATGGTTAAAAATTTGTGTTGTTGATCAATCAAAGTCAACAGAGGACGATGAAAATTGGACAGAAGGAGTATATCATAAGAAAAGTCATTTTCTTTACTAAGTAAAAATTTTTGACAATGCTTATGGGTTACTCCAAAAGCATTACAGAAATACACTTTTTTTTTTCCCCAACTTCAGTGAGACAGAAAGAGTAGTTAGTTCTTTTACAATGATTGATAAGTTTTATAAGAAATACTGAAGAGAATACTAAGTTCTTCTGCAATTATTGATTAATTTCATAAGAAAGACAGTAAAGGAAGAATATTATACTCCCTCCATCCCATTTATATCTTCCTAAATAGTAAAAAAAACACATTTTTTAAAGAAAATGTAAGTAATTCCCAAATTACCTTACATTATTTTTGCTCAAGTGCTAACAATGTTTTCAAGGCAACATTAAGTAAGGACCATGCTAGCAATTTAATCTAATTGTTATTGTTTATGTTTTCTTAGAAAGAAAATATTGTAAGACAATTTTTTTTTTTAAAAAAAAAAACCCTCATTACAAAGAAAAATAAGGGACCGAGTAGTAATAAGCCTAGATTATCAATATAATGAAGCACTCGAACATCATGTCTAGGTTAATTTGGGTGTTTGGTAAAAGAGCTTTTTAAAAGAACTTTTTGGGTTCAAAAAGCCAATTCTATGAGTTTTTTGGAAGAGTTTTTTTAAGAATTAGTTTTTTATCTTACAACTTTTTCAGAAACAGCTAATTTTACCAAACACTTTTTCAACAAACAGCTAATTCAAACAACTAATTCAAACAACTAACTCAAACAGCTAACAGCTAACAGTTAATACAAATAGCTAACAGCTGTTTGCCAAACAGAGCCTAAGTCTTGGTGCCTTTAGCTTTTCCTTGTTTCAACCATCATTTCATTAACGCTACTGAATGCACAACTCCTCCACAAATTGCCAACGTGGCTCACCGATTATTTCAAACCTTTGTAATATACTTAATGCTTAACTTCTCAGGATGTTACCTACCATGTGACTTATCTAATCCGAACCCGCTTACTTATGGAGTTTTTAGTAATTGGTCACTTATCCTGTGAGCTGTACTTTGTTGATTTATGTATCACTATTAATCCATGTAAATGTTAACTAACCATCCTTTAGACAGACATATTTTTTTAGCATCAAGACAAAATCTCAAGACCAAAGAGAGTAGAAAGTTGCATTTTGTGACAAAACATCTCTATTACTCTCTTCCTTCATTTTTCTTAGATGCGTCAGAATTTATTCTTTTCACCCCCCCCAATCTTTCTTTCAATATGTATTTACCAAACCTTCATTTTCCTATTTTCTCATCCTATTTATTTTGTTATTGTATCTAAAATGGCAAACCAACCCCCTATGTCCCATTTTTATCTTTTTAATCAAAACTCTTTTTGTTTCCAATTTATCTTCTAGAATATTCATTAAATGCACTATTAACCAAAGAATTTGGAACATATCTATAATTCTATATCATAGTAATTATCTATTGGCCAGCATATGATTTTATTAAAATGTGCAGTGTTTTCCATTTAGGAACATAAAATGGGACAGATGAAGTATGTATTTTATACTTTATCCATATCATATAAATACAGGATGGAGAATAGAGTTTTTGTGTCCCAAAAAAGAAAAAAACCTTGTATGGTTGCACTTACTAAAATAAATAATTTAAAGATTTGATAGTGAATTATTTTGGTTACTATATTCTAAGTGTTCGTCTCGTCTTTCATATATATGAGTAAATATTGATAATTGCATTTATCAATGTTACGTAGTTTCAATGATACACAACTATTTGATTGAACGGATTTTCTTAGAAGTTGTTCGACAGTTAAATGATTGGCTGTTATATTCTATTTTTGAATGAAACTATAGTTGAACATATTCGCTCTAACATGATCTTTGTGATATGCTCTACAACATTAGCCCATCATTTTCTCTTGGACTATTTTTACCTAGGATTTCTCTTTTGATTAACGGAAAACTCTAAAAATGACTGGGTTTTATTTCAACAAATTTTGCATTATGTTTTGTCTAGGATTATTTTTACCTGGAATTTCTCTTTTGATTGACCAAAAACTCTAAAATTGACTGGTTTTCATTTCAACATATTTTGTATTATGTACTTTAGAAAAATTTATAATAGGTTGCTAAGTATTTTAATTAAACTTTTACTTCAAGTTCCTTTTTTTAATTTCTTTGTACTTATGTTTGACATGAAATTTATTTATAATAATTAGAGAAAAACATAGTTGTTAAACATTTCATTGAATTGAACACCCTTGTCAGCACCTGGAGGCATGTGTTATCTAAAATCTCTTAAAGATAATTTCTTATTAATAATGTTTATTGATAACTTCTTGGAGAACAACCTATTTATTCAAGTATAGTAATCTTTGAAGTTGCTTTAGTGCAAATGTAACACTTGTGACAATATACTTATAAATACAACACTTACGAAATAATGTTGCATTTCTACTCCAGACTGCAACATTTTTCAACAAGTTTCATTGACGACGAGATCAGGTTATCCATTGTTTAGCACATGTCGGGGATACTTGACTTCACGATGTTGATTCTATTCCGTTAGTTGAAGTTTCATTGATGACGAGATCATGTTACCCCTTGATAGTGCACCATCAAGGGGTAACATGATCTCGTCATCAATGAAACTTTAACACTCTAACATGCCATATAAGATAATAATACCATCAAAAGCAAATAATACTAAAAATTTAAACAGATGACCATATAAGATAGATGAATATAGATTTATTATAACACTCTAACATGCCATGCATATATATATCAAGGAAAGCATTAATTCACAATTAAATCAAGGAAAGCGTTAATGCCTAAACTAATTCCTAATTACCTCTTCACTAACCTCATTTTCTCATGTTAATTTCAGAATTCAAAATTGCAAACATAAATACCCACATGTATCACCTAGCTAGCTAGACAGAAGGTAAACTTGAAAACATGGAGAATTTCTCCAAACATGGCTATGCCTCCTCAATATTTCTCTCACCTTCTCCTTCAAATACTTTGCACAGTTTGCCTGTAAAACCATGCAAAGCTTAGACACCGCTCCCACCCTCGCCATCTCCTGGATCGCCTCGTTCGTGGCCGTGTTCTTGCTTATTTGGGCCAAAACATGGACCGCCCGATCATCCGCAACGGGCGAGACTCTTAAGAGCCGGTTGGCCACGACCGATATCCCACCTGCATGGGCCAGGAGTTGGGCCCGCCCATCAGCGCAGGAGCACAATTGGGCCAGGAGGCAGAATACGAGCTCGGTCACCTTCTTGAATTCGGGCTGGGCCAGGCCCAAGTCAAGTTCTAGTTGGATCAGCTCGAATATCGCATCACCCTCAATGAGCCTGTACTTGCTCCTGCCATGCTGGGACACCTCGAGCATGACTTGGATGGCCGCCTTGGCGGGGACCGTGCCATAATCTCCGCCTCTTTGCCGTAGGATTCCCACCAGTCCTCTGAAGAACTCTGGATTCAGTCTCTCGACGACGCTCGAACTCGCGACCTTTACCACCTCCTTTGCTAGGAGGACCGCGGTATTTTTGAGCGGGTCAAATTGACTGTCATTTTCATAATTGAGAACCCACGTCAGGCAATCAATGAGTTCGTCATTATCTTCAATGAGATATTTCATTTCCGACGTCCAAATTGCATTCAAGATTCTAAGCGCTTTCTCAAGACTTAAAATTTTCTTCTCCTTGTAACACTTGACGATAAACGCCACCATAGCCTTAGGGGCCCCACACTCCACCAGAAGCTTCCGGTCAACGACGTGGTCTTCCGCGGTGGCGAGGGAGAGGAGGCAATCCAGTGAGGCGGAGTGCAGGCTGGGGACGGTGACCCCGCGGAGGAGCTTGAGTAGGTGGGCCCGCGAGACTGGGGTTGGCGGGGCCTGATCACCACTGTGGCAGGTTAGCCAGGCGTGGATGAGGCGGCGGAGGGTGTGGTTGGGGGTGAGGTCGGAGTCCCGAGGGAGGGGCAGCTTCGTGACCGGGCATACCGGGTCCGTGGCCGTCTTGAGCCACTGGTGGATGCAGTGGCGGTCGTAGGTGATGCCGGTGGTCGTCGTCACCGGATCTTTCATTATGTGAAGAGAAATAGGGCAGAGGAAGTACTTGGGAACCTCATCACCCTCCATTTCTTCACACATTTTCTTTTCACCTCTCACTACTAATTATTTTGGTGGGTTAAGATTATTGAACGAATAATGATTGGGGTAATACATCCATATATATAGTAGGGAGTACGAGTTTGATGTGATTTGATATGATATGATTTGGTATAATTTGATGATGGAAGAGGTTTGAATGCAACGTATGAGATTGAAGGAATTAAGTGGTGTTCTGACTGATAAAGAAAGAGATGGACAACTAAGTTGGGTTTGTAATTTTGTTGATTTAAGAATTGGTCAAGGTTTCTCATTTCGTTGGTCAACATTTGAGAACACAACAACATAAAGACTTTTGCATAAAAAACACATTATTCGATTCTACCAAAGTTGTGGGGATCTGGGAACGCATATAATACGTCTATTATACTTCTGGGAGCATATGCTCCTACAAGTCACATCATCAAATATATATTAAGAAAATAAATATATGACAAATACACGCGTAATATATATATATGTAGATAACGAGAGTATGTGTTTCCGGGAGCACATAAGAAATTGCGGAACGCATAGGGTCCACTTGCTCATTAATTGACATGTGGAACGTAGAGAGTGGGCAATCCTGGAAATGTGGGGCCGGAGATTCGTTTGAGTTGACTTCAACTACAAGTTGTAGCTAGGATGTTGCACCAAGCTTTTTAGGTTTTCTATGAAGTTCTTGGAATCCATGTTTTACATAATTGTACTTCTAATTTCTCAAGTTGTAATGAATTTTAACACCATGAAGAGTTTTAATGTTTTAAAATTCTTTTATTAATTTAGAGACTTTAATTTAAATAATGGGAATAAAACTTGATATATTATGGGAAAAAAAAGTCTTAGGTTCAGAATATTTAACCTAACTTTTCTCCATTAATTGACTCATGTTCAAATATGCTAAATCGCATCTAATACATCTTACATGCAATGCATCTAAAGATATTAATTTTACATTTTATAGTCTTGTATGCAAACCTCCTAACAAAAAAAAAAGTTCAAATGACACGAGAAAATAACAAAGATATAAACACCAAATATCAACCATTAAAAAGCACGCACTTTTATTCGGTGACCTTTGTCTAATTTACTTGTCTTTTTTAATGCAATTGGTCTGATATAGAACTCGCAAAATGATGAAAAGTAATAATAGACCTCTTCATCTAGTGCGATAACTGTGCCCATTCACCGAACTTTTGATGTCAAGCGAACCAGCTATTGAGGGGAGCAAGGGTGTTGAACCACAACACCATACCAAGGCAACCAAAATATCTTGGTCATGATCAATTTACCATCAACAACAAAATTAAGTTCAAAAGAGCATAATCTAATTAAGATAAATTGATCTGTCATTGAACAATGATAGACTTTCTATTCATGACAAACGTATAAGACCAAATTATAAATATAAATAGCAAATCCTAGAACGACCCAAACTTGAGCAAACAAAATAGTTCCAAATCCTTACATGAATCCACATACCTTGTTACCCTATTGACATTATAGGACAATACACACACCAAACAGAAAAAGGCACAAGTATCTATGCTTTTTCATGACTTACTACAAATAGATCTCGGCTAACACGCCAATGGTTTTGGCAATCTACTGTAGAGTGAAAGTGACTAACCATGAATGGGGAGTTGAAATTTTTCAAAATGTGGAGGACAAGTATATTACTTCGGCCGTTGCTTTGCCTTGTTTTTCTTTTCATTGTCTAAACCACGTTTAGATTTAGGCCCTGTTTCGTGGGTAAATTGAGGAGGATAAAAGAGTAAAATTGATTAAAGTAAGTTAAGGTAGGTTGAAGTAAGTTGAAGTGGGTTGAAGTAGATTGAATTTTTTTTTATGTGATAAATTGAACCTGGTTAAAATAGTAGAAGTGGGTTGAAGTGGATTGAAGTAAGTTGAAGTAGGTTAAAGTACATTGAGATTGGTATTTTAGAATTGACCCACGAAAAGAACAGACCCTTAGATAAAAGGAATTCAACATTTGAGGCTGGTCATTTTCTTGTAGCTTCTTGTCTTTGTTAGCTGTGTGCTTCATGCTATTACAATACAAAGCAATAATAGTTATGTTCACTTTTTAGATGGTTATTATGAAAGTTTCACTAATTTGAACAATTTTTACAACTAGAATTATAAGGAATTAATTTAAATTGCTTCTTGAAATTGTCTTTCCCGTTTTTTAATCTAGAGAAGTGTGTAAGGCTACGATGTTGGACCTCTACACCTACATATGTGGGTGTAAATGAGTTAGGAGGTTCGAACTCGACTTGGTCAGTTAAAAGCTCGGCTAGAGTCTCAACTTGAAACTTGCTGAGCGTATAAAGTTCAGGCTTGGACTCATGCTCATGCTCGAACGCACAATACTTGGCTCGGAGCTCGGCTCGGCTCCGCTTGTTATCCTTCTTTTCGTTTCTCTTTTATTAAAAGTATCCAAATTTAAGGCTTCAATCCAAGATTATGAATATGGATAGCCTAATTAAAATAAACTGATCTTTCAATAAGTAATAATAGTCTTTCTATTCATGATAAACGTATTAGACCAAATTATGAATATGGATAGCAAATCTTAAAATGACACAAACTTGAGCTATAATAGACCAAATTATGAGCAGAGGATCTTTCTTTGCTTTTTCATGACTTACTACAAATGGATTTCGGCTTACGCCAATGGTCTTGGCAGTCTACTGTGGGGTGAAAGTGACTAACAATGACTGGGGAGTTGAAATTGTTCAAAATACGGAGGACAAGTATACTACTTATTCCACCGTTGCTTTGCCTTGTTTTTCTTTTCATTGTCTAAAACACGCTTAGATTTAGATGGAAGGAATTCAACATTTGAGGCTGGTCGTTCTCTTGTAGCTTAGCTGCTTGTCTTTATTAGTTGTGTGTTTCATGCTATTACAGTACAATAATAGTTCTGTTCACTTTTTAGATGGTTATTGTGAAAGTTTTTAATCTAGAGAAGAGTGTAAGGCTACGGTGTTGGACCTCTACACCGACATCTGTGGGTGTAAATGAGCCAGGAGGCTCAGACTCGGCTCGGTCAGTCTCGACTCGGGCTCAATTCAAAGCTCGTCGAGCCTATAAAGTTCAAGCTCGGCCTCATGCTCATGGTCAAACGCACAATACTTGGCCTGGAGCTCAGCTCGGCTCCGCTTTTTATCCTTCTTTTTCGTTTATCTTTTATTAAAAAGTATTCAAATTTCAGGCTTCAATCCAAGATAGATTCTAGAATTTTGCGTTGGATTCAATAATTAAGGATTGAAATAAAATTTTTGTTGATTATGATAATAATTTCATATTTTCCATACAAATGCTTAAGAAAAAATTAATTTAGCTAAATCAGACCAAACCGAATCAGGCTGAGCTAAATCGGGCTCTATTCAACATGCTTTCAAGCAAGCTCGATCGGGCTCAGCTCGAGCTCGGTTTGACTGGAGCCCAAGCATATCTTTGACCGAGTCAAATCTGATTAAATTGTTTCTTAATGAGTCTTATATAAGAGACATGAGACTATCTTACTTTCTGTGAGATGGACTTGCTGAGAGGTGGCTTTTAATAATTATAGGATGATTAGTTAGTCATTTAGGGTACTAACATTAAACTATCTTTTTTTAATCACCCATAACTTAAAAAGTCACTCTAATTAAAATGAGTATGCAGTCACTCTCAAACTTCCTAAAAGTTATCCCTTTAGGAGTCCGTTTTCATCATAATACTTTTGTAAGAAGGTATATGATCCAATAATTCATGTTGTTTCTTTTACATAAATGGATAAAGTTGAAACATAAAAAAAAAAAACTAATTTTGGATTTATAAAAAACACGTATTGATACTTATCGGTGAAGAGTGTTGAGAGTAGAGACACATTGAAGCGTGTTGACATTTGTTGAATTCGATCAGTTCAATCATGGTGAATTGGTTTATATATTACTAGAAACTAGTTGTGTTGAACTATGTAGAATAACGTTGAGTTCTGCTGAAAATTACTGAATAATTATGATAAATACTCATAAATTATGATAGTTAGGTTCAAAAGAACATGCCCTAATTCTTTTATTTCAGCATGCACTTCATTAACTAATTAAAATCCATAAAAACCATAACAAATTGGTCTTGAATAGTAGTGATTATTAGAAAAAGCAAATCAAATGATGAATTACATTGCAATCCAAAACAATTAGAAATTTCCCTATGATTGCTTGGAACAACAAAATCAAATCAAAAAAATATGATTAGATTCAAACGTTCAAGACACAGCTAGATGAATTGAAGGTATTCTCATGTAGAAGCAAAGACTTTGAGGATTGTTTGTTTGAACATTCAGCATATTAAATGCAACAAGACTTGTCAGAATTACTAGACAGATTCATCAATCATCAGCTTGTGTGGGGTTATTATGGTTTTCAACATCCCATTTGCATAGCATTCACATTTTTTCCTTGTGGATATGTTAAGATTAAACTTGATTAAAATACTCTCTATCTAAAGTCTTTGAAAGTTTAGAATTTTAAATATTTTACTGAAATTAAAATAAATGGCATTGAACACAACATGCAAACTGATGCGTTAAGAACGTGTGCAGATATATATCCTCCACATCACCTTAAGAGCCAATATTTTGGCTCTTAAGCTTTGATCTGCACAACGTAAAGTTCAGTACTTTGACCCACTAAATGAAATAATCTCCATGAATCCACTTTATAATACAAAACCTTTTTTTGTTGGGAAAAAAAAATAAAAAAGAACAAAGAAAAGAACAGGGCGAGCGAGCGGACGCAAGCGACAAGCTGGCTTGCAAGCGAAGTTATCACGAGTTACAACTACACAAGCTTCGAGCAGCCAAGCAGGCCGGCGGTCCGCCCAAAACTGACAGAGAGATATTGTGCAACCCTCCAAAACCGCCCGGTCTCCCCCCATCCCAAACAAAAAAGCGCATATAAAAATATATTTATATTGTAAATTTAGGTTTATAAATTCAGTAACATGGCATATTAAATTAAAGAGAAACCTTGAAAATGAGGATGACTTTTTAGAAAAATTAAAACCATATATGATAATCCAAGTCTAGAAATCTGAAGCTACCATATAATTCACAGGGAGTACAAATTATGTAGTAGTCTGAATTCTATGGACCCGAACTATCATATATGGCAATTTTATTTTATTTTACTCTCTAAAACCCACTCTATATTTCCATTATCCTTTCCGAAAATAGCATATTCCCTCTCTCAAAATGAGCCAAGCCATTTGAGTAGGTCTATCAGATAAATGCAACTATTGAGGTAAGTAATACAATAAAATAAGTCTCATAAAAAGAGATAAACTATCTAGGGTGACATGGTGGATGTTGGGGGAGGAAGATGATTTTTTTCAATTTTTTTGAAGGAATAGATGATTGAAATAGGGAGTGAATTTTTACTGAATAAAAAAAAAAAAAAAAAACTCACCTATGTAATAGTCACGTCTATAGATCCGAAACTAACATATAATTTGTATGCAGATTGAATCTGGGGCTCTTATTCAGGTGTCACTGATGAGTCAATCGCTTGGAAGATTGCCATCTCGCTTAAAGAATGGAGTGGGGGGCGGGGGAGCGATCTATTTCGACTGTTGCACACATCTGGTTTTCCAGAACTGCCTAAGAGCTACATTTAGACAATGTTTGTATGGATGTATGTAAACTACTGTGTAATACAAACAAATATGTAATTGTATTTTTATTATTTTATTTGATTGTAAATGACTGTTACAAATAATGACTATCTTGTAATTATTATTACCACAAACCATTTAGTTGTATTTCTATTATCTTGTTTGGTTGTAAAAAAAATTTTTAAATGAAAATTATTTTGTGATTTCTGATTACTACAAACTAGCCAATTATAATTGTATTACAAAGTTGATTGCATTACGCTACGTTTAATTTTGTGATTCCATCTTGATTAGCTGATTAGCTGGATTAATTTTGCTTTCGAGATTCGTGGAATATGACAGTTCGACCGCCCTCGATACGTTGAATCATTGAATATTGAATGTCGAATGATCCCAAAATTTGATTTTAAGGGTGTGTTTGGTAGGGGAAAAATCATTTTTCCGGAAAATAATTTTCCCATTTTACGCCGTTTGGTAAAACAAGGAGGGAAAAATCATTTTCAGGGAAAAATCATTTTACCCCATTTGAAGGAAATTGTTTTCCCTTGAAAAAGTAAGGAAAACGATTTTCCAAGCTCAATTTTCGTTGCTCAATTTTGTCTCTCGTTCTATTTTCTTTTAATTGTGCCTAGAATCACTCCATTTTCATTCTCATTTTTTCTCTCATTCTTCCCCTCTTCTTCATGTTCATCATGTTCATCGATGATTTCCATTGTTAATCTCTGTAATTATTTCTTAAGTTCTCTGGTCTTGTTACAGTTGCCCTTTTGAAGAACTTTGCAATCTGATACACCCATCGTCTCCCCGTTCGTCATTTTCTTTAATCTGAATTTAACATCACTCAAAGTCAACTGGATAATCCTTAGAAATAGTGAAAAATTAGATTCATTAATGTTGACTCTCTTTTTTGCTGGGTTTGTTGCTAGATATATTTTTTATTGATGTTTTAGGTTTGATTTTGAAGAGAGGAGAGAAACAAAATTCATTTGTTGGATCGGATCGGAGTAGTGAGTAGGGAAGAGAGTTGATGGTATAAAGTGAGGACGGGGGGTTCATTCTATCAAATAGCAAAAAATGAAGTGGAAAGAAAATAATTTTCCATTCTACCAAACAGCTGAAAATATAAGTGAAAAATCATTTTTCTTGGAAAAATATTTTTCATGGAAAATAATTTTCTGAAAAAATAATTTTCCCCCTACCAAACACACCTTAAAAATCAACAGCTCACATTTTTCTTGAATTGGATTGCCCCACCCACTGAATCTCAAGTACATCTCTCTTCCAACAGGGTGAAAAGGCACTGAGTCATCTCTAGCAAAATTTCACCAGGGTGCACCAAAGAACTCGATCAAACATGTTCGCAAACTAATGGCTTCCAAGTTGCGGTCTCGCCAGATCCAACTAAACAGCATCCCGTTTACAGTAACACAATTGAGAACAAAGTTACGTGCCACTCGATGCCCACCTATGTTATCATCTTCTGAGTAGAACAGAGGTGCCTGGCCTTTGATGCACACACAGAGGCATGTACTACAGACCGGTGAACCTAGCAAATGCATATAACCTGAAAACAGAATCTAATATTCTAATGCGAGTTTCCCTCACCCCCACTACTTTTCCCACTTTCACTCTTCCGCTCTCTTTATGTTGTTCATAACAACAACCACAAATGGTAAGATATCTGCTCACAAAGAAGACATAATGACGGACAGCTCACATCAATCTGCATCCTATGTCTTCAGACGAAGCCCTTTCCCAACCACATCACAAAATCTACAATTGAACTGGCTCATCTCACACGGATACAACCTCACCCCTACAATGGAGAGATAAGCAACATTCCCCAGCAACTCAGAAAGATCAAACCTAAACTATGAAATTCCGCCAACAGCAAGTCCCCCATCTCACATCAATACAGCCTGACCCCTAACTCGATTCCTAGAGGCTATAAAGATTTACTTCACTAAGACCCATACGTCACTGACACCCTGAGGCTATAAAGGTCACTTTGCCAAGACCTATATGTCATCTATCCACCCTAGCTGAGGTCTACGCAATTTGTCAATACAAATTATCAACAAGCATGTAATAACCGCTAATCATGTGAAAGCGGAAATTGTATTCATTCAAGCACAATGATATGTTCAGGTACAGTAAGGTACAAAATTAAGGTACAGTTACACAATCTTACTTTGTGTCATCAGGGCCCCAAGCGTCATCCCTCAAATTTTGCCTTGTAATGATCCGATTCCTTCTAGCATCTTCCTGCTTCCTCAGCTCTCTAGACCCAAATGTTGATGGCATCTTCACTCCCAATTCCTGAGCAATAAGCCTTTGAGCAGTTCGAGCCGATGTTTTTGGTCTTTGCCGAGGAGGATCCAAATCTAGAGTAACCATAAAGACGTTCAGTACAGCAAACATGTCATTACTCTTTCTATTCTCAACCAAACCCCACTGCTTTCAAATTCAGACCAGTCTCTCCCTTTCATCTATTTGTCAATCATGCAAGTATCCTCCAGGAACTAATTAATCGAAGACTGGTACATAATCATCATGATACCACACAGAAGTGTAACATTTTTTTCAAAAAATTATATTCTTGTTTTCATGATCAGTAGATGGAACACCATATATAACAAAACATCCAATAGCAAAACGGAAAAAGCAGATATACCTTTGGATGAAATGGAGCTCACAATGGGGTCATCTTCCTCAAGCACACGTACAGAAAACGCACATTTTAGACTATTACAGGCCTCCAATGCTGCATTTTGACGGTCAAAAGGAAAGCCAGATGAGACATAGATATCAAATTTATTTGTCCACAATATACAAAGGTCGAACATCATTTCCACACTACAAAAAGGACAAGAAAGTATGTCACATGTCAACGATAACACAAGAAGGACACGACACTAAAGCAATCACAAGATCAATTTTAATTATTTTTAAATATAAATCCTCATAAAAGCATTCAAACACACCTCCACTCCAATCTGTTACCCCAATAGAGAGCAAGAAAACAAGGAGAACAAAAAGATGACAACTTATACACCATATAGAAAGCCCTCAATCAAGTCAGCTCATCTTCTCCAAAAAAGATTATAAAGGGTCAAAGAACAACAACAAAAGAGGTAACAACATGAATTTTCAATATAAATCATCGACATACCCACGAAACACAAATACAAAACTCATTAATGCAAATATATATCGACCCTGCAGACAATAAGAAATGAAAATCATGGGCCCATGGCAACCATGTCCATCTTAGACGCCACAATGACAGTCAAGAGATGAAGATTAAGCATCCAAACATTTTCTAGAACATATTACAGATAAATCTACTCTAATATCTACATAATTATCAAGTAATGTCCTCTTCTTTGCAAACAGAGACAGTGCACAACAAGACAATTCTAACAATTCCATTTTCTTAATCTTAAATTCTTAATTACAAACAGATGTTTACAAGTAACTGTTCTGGTAAAGGACCCAAGGGTGATATCTAGACACTGAACATAGCTTACGAGAGATAAATGAGTAAGTCTCACAAATGTAACAGCCATATCAGACAAGCCAAGTTACACATACCAATCGATGGATTTCGAAATACAGCCAGCGCTAGCGTATCATTTATCCAACGAATAGAGAATCCACGGTCTTTAAAATCTTCAAAAAGCCTCTCTAAATCTGTTGTTGTAGTACTTGGGTGGAATCCATCCAACACAAGTACATGATGTGTACCATACACTGCTGACAAGAAACTAACAAGAATGTCAACTACTATACCACAAGTCACAAGAATCCAGTACATAATCACTCAAAAAGCAATTATATAGACAACTGTTTGAAAAAGCTGAATGAGACCCTGAAACATCTTCTTGACAAGCTACTTAGCCGTATATATACACCTGGAACTCCTACGTTTCCATATCTATGCACATTCATCAACTCAGTCACACCTCAACATAAAAAAGAAAGTTCCAAACTATTGAAAACATTCAGGAGATGAATGATAATTCTATGATCTGTTTGATGAATCTCCATCTTCTGAAGGTATAGCCTTAATGCCAAAGAGTAGCCTGCACAAAATGAATTTGACTACTCTGACATTAAGAATGTTATTATCTGATAAAATTAGTCCACATCAAACAAGATACAATCATCAACTATCAGCATAAACAGATCATTATATCTGGCAAAATATTTGCACCACATGGAGCCATACATACATAGTTATGCCTTCATTTGTTGTCAATAGAGAAATTTAACATAGAAACACCGTTATAATTTAGTTGGATATTGCACACCATGATAATATGATATGCTAATGCTGACATTCCACAAAGACTGATCAAGGTGAGAAATGAAAGCTCCACAATTGCAGGAGCAGCTATTTCAAATCAAGATATCAAGATGGAAAAATGAAGCTTAGTCTTAAAATATGAGGTGCCTCGTAAAGAAGCAACAAGGTCATGCTAGGCCAGCAACCCACCATATTCAGATGATAGTGGCAAAACTTTCATAATGCATCTCAACATATATACTGGGTTAAAAATAAAATCAAGTCTACATATCTAACTCACAATTTCTTCCTTCTGGAACTTTCTCAGGATTATCATGAACAACTTCGTCTGGCGAGTCATAAGAAACTGACTCATCGGTCTGCTGATCACTGTACAGCCCCTGTTTTTTATATGTGAAAGTTCCTCTTCCACGCCTCTTTGGGACCTGCACCTCAGAATCCTTCAATGAAAGCTTTGAGACCTCTGGTAAACCTTGTGGCGATAGCAACTCATCAGGTGCACAATCTGCTATAGCTTCCCAGTCTATATTCCATGAAAAATATTAATTGTTATTTAGCAGACATCACATTCTATACAAAAGAAATCAAGTTTCACAAGGATCACAAACACCTAAGCAACCTCAGGGACAATTTGCTCAAAAAAGTAACTTAACCGTGATAATAAAGGCCATTACAACCAAAGATCAGGCCACAAAGAAATGTGTTCATTTTGATGATAGAAAAAGAATCAACCGCGCAGAGACAATATGAAAGAAATTAACAAGACTACCAGCAGAATTACACACAGTACAAGTGACTAGTATCAATTGATAATAAAGCAAGAAATTTGCGTCCATGTTAACAAAAACATTAAGAAAAGAAGTATACCATCGTCTGAAGAGTTCTTGCAGGCTACATTGTCATTTGAAGAACTCGGACATCTCTGAGAATACCCTGCATTACAAACCAACGACATTCATTTATGATCAAATTCCTCAACTAAATCACAACAATCAATGATCAGACCATCAAATTTAGAGGAAACGCATACCATCATCAGCAAGCTCATCTTCAGCGAAACCACACGAAGAAACCCTAGATTCTTGCTTGGTTGAATCATTATCACTGAAGCAAAACACACAACAATGGGGCAACTTTAATCGCATCCCCAAAACTGAAATACCATAATAATAAACTGATAAAAAGGGATTGAAATACGAACGGAGGAGGAGGAGAGAGAGAGTGGAAAGAGCGAAGGTTGATGGCGGAGGCACGAGATCGGGCATCGTCAGATTTGAGAGAGAGGCCCTTGGAAGAGTAAAGTTTGGCCAATTCGAAGAGCGCAGAAGCTAATTGGGGCTGGCAATCGGTTGAATTTAGGGTTTGGAGGTCGGAGATTAGGGTTTCGAGGAGAGAGATTGCAGCGTCAGTGTCACCTAAGTCGAGTAGGTCTTCCACTTTCTCGCTCCAGCTCTTCGCTTCTTCGCCCTCCATTTCCTCTTTAGTTAACTTAGTGCGCTTCTCTGACAAATGAGGATGAGAGGTTTGAGAAGAAGGATGATTTCGCGGTGTGGGCCTTTCGTATTTGGGCCTGCTTGTTTTTTTGTTTGGGCCCATTTATTTTTTAAAAGGAACTTTAGATATTCATTTGTCTCATTGACCCTCACCCTATATATGTTCTAAATCACTGATACGTGAGTTTTTCGGTGGGTTGAAGTGTTTAAAAATTGGTGATAATAAATTAAAAATATCAGATATTTGGATAAAAATTTTATACTCGAATACTGTCTGGATTATAAATTGAACATTCGGATCATATCAGAACCCAGATCTGGATGTCCGATGTTCAAACAGGATTGTCAGAATTGTGATATAGCTTTTGGACATTCTAACTAAAAACTATGAGTGACCATACCTGAACATGATTTTAATTTTTTAATGTCTGAACTTTATTGTCCGAATTTTTTTAATAAAATTCTGTAGAGAATCTGCGAGCAAAATTATAGATAAACCTAGTTGTCTGATGTTCAAACCCAGTTGTCCGATTGACCGAATTTGTCTCAACTCGAAATAGTTCACAAAATCCGGACAACCTAAATCCAAACCCAACCTGAATTTAAGTTTGGACAATACCAGAATGTTAAACTCGAATAAAATTTTTGTGATTGTACCTAATATTTATGGGTTGGATAAATATGGATAACGGGTTGGACGTTTTTTTATTCATTCTAGGTAAAATTCGAACAAAAGTTTTGTGATGTACTCAATTTTTTCCGAATCGAATGAATTTTTGGCAGCCTTGATGAGGTCAAATCTCATCTAGACCTTGATTTTCTTTGTGAACGCAGTCCTTCCGTTTTTGTTTTTTTTTTTTTGAAGTATGGTAAGAGAGTCCTCGATGAGGAGACCATTATCCTTACCGAACCACTCTAATGGAAGAACACAGAAGCTAAAGAGTACGTAGTGAGCTAAGGGAAGGGGGGAAACTTCTACGTGCCTCTAGCTAGTAAGATTTGGATGCACCTTTGTCAGGAATGGAGATGGTAATAGGTTGGGTTTAGATTAGACCCTTTTAGATTTAGATCTATTTATTTCTTTTGGGTCTGAATTTAAATTCGCTCTAGATCCATTGGGTCTGAAAATATAAGACTTGAATCTAGGTTTTGTGGGTTTAATGGATCCACGGGTCTTTAGTGGGTACCGATCATTTTCAAATTAAAGATATTTTTGTAATGATTTGTTATTTTTCTCCACATCCCAACATAAATCCTCATATTTTAAGGATAAAGAAATGGCTTTAAAAGATATGACATTTGATATAAAAACAAGTTCTTTCAAAATAAGATATTTGGGTCGGGTGGCACAAATAGAGTGAGAGATGTGACTAAGTGTTGGAGTATGGAAGTGTGCATCGTCCCACATTGATAAAAATATAAAGAATATGAAAGTGAGTATTGTTTCACATTGATAAAATTGAAAGGCTTGAGCATGTATAAAAGCTTATGAGTTACTCCACCTATTACCAATTGATTTTGGGTTAGAACCTCATTTGAGTTTATATGCATGACCTGTGTTGAAAGCTCAATTAATATGAAATTTTTTTAACATGGTATCAGAGTAAGGTTGCTCGATCTTAATTTGTCACCGTCCCCGTTTGATTAAAAATTGTGTGCACGTGTTAGGTCTTGTTAGTAGCCCACACGTGAGGGGGCGTGTTGGAGTATGAAAGTGGGCATTGTCTCGCATTGATAAAAATGCAAAGAATATGAAAGTGAGTGTTGTCCCACATTGATAAAATTGAAGGGTTTGAGCTTGTATATAACTTGTGAGTTACTCCACCTATTGGTAATTGGTTTTGGGTTGAAACCTCATTTGAGCTTATATGTATGACTCTTTGTTGAAAGCCCAATTAATATAAAAATTTAACACTAAGCGAGTGAAGAGAGTAAATAGAGATTAATACTAATTAAGTTGTCTTTTATTTGTTGTTTTGCACGTGTATATAATCATTTGAAAGGATCCTTAGCCTTGAAGCTATCTTTATATAATAATGAATAATGACTGATGAGATCAATAAACTTAGTATTCTAACTAGCCACATTACATCAATGCACATTTCCCCCAATGATCCTGTTCCCATAAAATATACATTAAAAGCTGTTTATGTATTCTTTAAGAATGCACCTTTTGGGTAGTGGAATGCTACATACCATTTTATGAATAATATATCCAAATTCGCCAAAACTATATACCACAACTACATATTTTTGCACATTCAAGTGATCACTACAGCCAAATTACAACATGCTCCTACACTTACATACCGTATTGAATTTAACGTCAATTCACTTGCCATCAACACCTCTATTATCCTACAACAACAATACCACCTTTCTGTGTGAGTCCTACTTTTACAGAATTTGGAGAGATTCAGATGTAGGTAATCTTACCTCTATTGTCATCCTATTCTGAATTCACAAGTACAGCCCCAAGTTCATAACTTCAACAATCCCATTCCCTAATACCCTGTAAGTTACCAGTGTAAACCGATACCAAACCCCTGCTTGATTCCTTTTTCCTCTCCTTCTTTTGTTCTTCAAAAGAAAAATATGCAATATATTTTGGCATATCCATTCCCATGCATAAAAGGGAGAAAAGGTTGCTATATACATATACATATACATACATACATAT
>JACYFF010031952.1:98148949-98161147 GCA_017589665.1 Selenicereus undatus | reverse complement strand
TATATATATAGATATATATATATATATATATGTATGTATGTATATATGTATATCAAGCTACAAAATCATGCAAGATTTGATGAGCAGCAAACCTCTTGTGGCTCTGAATATCAATCCCCCAAAAATCAGCCTCTTGAGCCCCAACTTCGAGCCGTTTTTCAAACTGCATGCCTTGATTGGGTAAAAAGTCTTGTTGATGATGGGCACTGAGGTTCTCGCAGCGAGGAAGGCCTAAGGTGAGGGAGACCCCGTTATTTCCATATGGTCTAGTCAAGTGGTCTAGCTGGTTGAACCTCCCAGTTGGTATGTCGTTGGCAAAGTAGACCGCGTTGAACCCAGACCCACCTGACCCTTCTTGGGTTTGGTTGTCCAGGGGCTTTGTGTCCATGTCTGTGGAGAGAATGTTCCTTATGTTGGAGCTGTTGATATCGGTCCTTTGCTTTTTCGCGTTCCTTGTGGGTTCGATCAGTGACACCATGTCGGATGAGATCATGTCATTGGTGGTTTGGGGTCCAGGCATCAGACCAGGTCTAATTCCACGATAATCATGTTGTTGTTGTTGTTGAGCAACAGCAGTGGGTTTTGAGGTAGGCTGGTGGTCTTTGCTGCGGTCCTTTTCGGAAGGAGAGACGTTGTTGCTGGGAGTGGTGTTGTTAGTGTTGTTGTTGTTGTTGTCAGAATTATTCTCCCCGTTTTGTCCTTGAGCCTTCATTTCCTCTAAGTACATTTCTTCAACCATTGGCTTCCATAGCCTGACTCGTGCATTGATGAACCAATTTGACACCTACCAACAAAATTTCACAATATTCCTCGTTTTTAGGGAAACAGAAAGCCCTTGTTCTACGTAAGAAACAGAGCAACGTACTACTACACTTTGCACCATTAATCCATGCATGTTTCGATTAGAATGACCTAAGATTAAACAAAACACAAGCCTGAAATAAAATGACTGACTTTGACTAACTAATTGATCGCAATGTAACAGTTGGGGCAACAATACAAATTGCATTTTCTTGAGTCTCTAAGATAAGTTTTGTTGGTCAAGACGTACAATAATTATTTATCCGAACGTTACTCAAACTCAAAAAAATTCCAAATCAATCTGATTTGACGACCTACCTAGATATACTTTTCGTAACATCAACTCATTTTAGCATGTTCCAAGATTCACCTTGTCCCTGATGACTATGCATTTGCAAAGATATGTATTATCATTTGTTCTATTGCTAATGTATTATGTATGACTGATTAAATAGGCATAGTGGCACATTATTTTGATCTCACCTGGCTTCTTGTAAGCCCAGTCTGCTTAGCAAGCATGTGTTTGTCAGAATCCTTAGGGTACCTATCACCCGAAGATGTAATTAATTAACTTTGAGATTATCAAAACAAACAAAATGATCAATTAATTGGCCAACCATATATAGAGAAACCGTACGATATCATTCATTTTTTCTACTCAATACAAAAAAAAATTTGATTATTTTTTTGGGTATTTGTAGTAAGTCTTTTTACTTGCAGAGATCTATATGATGATAAGGTTGTCTACATTTGAATTTTCCTAAATTTCACATAAGTGGAACTTACACTAGAAGCTGTTGTTGTTGTATAGTTTCTTTAACTGTTCAGAAGCTATGACAATATGAGTATACAAAGATCAAGAAGGAAGAGAAGTACGTACGGGTGAAGGAAGTGTTCAAAGAGCCAAGCCCTGAGCACAGAGACAGCTCGCTCAGGCAAGCCACGCTGGGGCCGCCAAGCATTGTTGGGCACCATATTCATGCCGAGCTGCTCCAAGGCCTTCTGCTGCCTGAGCTGGTGATCCACAAGCCTCAGCCTCGAACCCGTTCCGCCCTCTGGTTGATCATCTTCTCCTAAGCTCTTGTTTGTGGCTTTTATTTGAGAACAAATGAAATCCTTCAGGCACCGGAACTGCCTCGAGATGGTCTTCAATGCTAGGGATGAGTACGACTTTGCAGAGTCGATTCCGGCTTCATGCTCGAAAGAGGATACCACTGCTTGCATTTGGCTGTGGTATTGCCTGTATCTTTGCTCCACCTATGATAATAGTATGGTTAGTGGCTCTTTCCCATGATCTATATGAACTGTGTGGTCGTAAAAGCAGTTACCTACCTCATCAAGCATGTTGAGTAGCTTAGCCTTCTTCATCTGGAGCTCCTGCCTCTGACCTGGACTCAGCTGCTCGGTCGCCACCGCCGCCACCTTACTCCCACCGGCAGCCACCACCTCACTAGAGGCAGCGGCCGCCTCTTTCCCCTTCTGCTTGTGGGACCCACCACCCTTTTCATAGCCAACACTCACCACCTCATCAAGCAACTCCTGAGCAGGCTTGAAGTACTTCGAACGGAGTACGACTCCTCCACGCGCCGCCCCGTTCACCGACACTCCAGGATTCCGCGAGAGACTCAAGGACAGCCCCTGGGAGACTGACAAGCCGTGCAGGGAGTCGCCATGATGATGATCATGATTGTCGGTGGACGTCGATGGACGGCCATGATTGTCGGAGCGTGGGATGGCGATGAACGGCTGATGTGGTGGTGGTGGTGCGTGGGGAATACTCCCCTGGGAAAGCGCGTTGAGGAGGAGCACGTTGGATTGGGGTTGGGAATTGTGGGTGTCAGAGTAAGCTGCTATGTTTATGTAGGAGTAATTAGGGTTCATCAAGTAAAGTGTTTGCATGTTTTCCTGGATTTCTGAACCCTCTTGAAAGTATGTTGCCATCATCCCCCCTTCTTAATTAATCTTTTCACTAACACAAAAAAGCTCACAAAAATCTCTTTTTAATTATCAAACTTCTTGAATTTCCCCCATTTTTAGCTTGATTTGTGCCTCAGGTATATATTATATATCCTGAAAAAGAGAGAAAAGAGTCAATTAATATGTAATTAGGAACCAGGCCTTTTAATCCAAATTAACAAAGCCAAGATTTTGTAATTAGATCTGAAAATGAGGTTCCATGTCCAATAATATAGAAATATGCAAGAAACAATGAGATAAAGAGGAAGAGGTACCTGAATATCTAAGTACACTGGGCTGTTGATCCTGTCAGAAACTAACATTTGCAGCTCCAGATAATTTGTGGGAAATATACTAAACTACATGTGTGTGTGTGTGTGTGAGAGAGAGAGAGAGAGAGAGAGAGAGGAGCTGGAGATTATGACAAGGAAGTGGATTAGCTTACTATATTTATCAGATCTAAGTAGCGACCTTTGTGGAAAAATCACTAACAAAAAGAAGAGGCCAGGCAATTGATTGACAAAGAAAGTCAAGCTAGTTAGCTTTTTCTTAAAAATTCATTGATTTATTTAATATTTAATTTGGGGACAATCCCACTTAATTCCTTATAGATCCAGAGAGAGGCAACCTGAGAATAATATTTTTAAATCAAAATTTTAATCATTTGATTAAGACATGTATGTATGTACTGTTTGATAAATAGTTTTTTTGGAGAGCTTTTTCAGTAAAAAAAAATTTTTAGATCAAAATTAACTGTTTGATTTAGTCAAAAAAATTAATTTAGGTATTTGATATAATTACTTTTTGGAACAATTTTTTGGGTCCAAAAAGCTAACCTGATAAGTTTTTTGAAATAGCTTTTTGGAGAATTAGTTTTTGTCTCATATTTTTTTTAAAAATAACTAATTTCACCAAATAATTTTTCTACAAACAGTTAATTCAAATAACTAATATAAATAGTTAATTTAAATCTTTAATAACTAACATATAATACAAACAGCTGTGAACTGTTTATTTGATTAAAAATTCGAATTTAAGAAAGAAATTCGTGATAAAAGTGGCTCCTCTTTTTTTAAAAAAAGAAACCAATAATGAGACATGGGGAGTGATTGAAGATGGAAAATGCTGGAAAATGAAGCTAAGCAGGGGGCCCCTCACTAATTTGAAATTCTAAATATCTCTTTGTCTTTTCTGTCTCTCCTTTCTTCTTCTGGTGGGGCTGGCAATAGAAGAAGAGTAATGGCATAGGTTAATAATGATGATGATTAAGAGGCTAATTAGAGGGTAATTAATGCCGAAGGGTAAAGCACAAACAACCATCCGACAAAGTAATTAATTACCTAATCCAACCAAAACTACGAGCTATATATATTACTCCAATTAATGCATGGTTACTGTACAATTAATCTCTAGTACATTGCATATGGAAATGCTGCTATTCGTGGCTGGCGGCTCAATATTGCTGCTATTCACATATTCACATATTCGCCAGTACATAATCTCCACTCAGGCAGAGTTTTGCAACTATTTCAATTTAATTATCCATTTTTTTAGAGCATTTTCAGCGTGAATTTCAAATTTTAGAACTCCACCCTATCACATTAGTAAAAATTTCATCTTTGAAACTTGCATTTTTTCACTTCTCAAATCCATCGAACTCCAATTTAAATTATAGAATAAAATATTTATCATGGACCCACTTTATAACATATAACCCTTTTTTCAAACCCCCTAAATAATATTTTTTAGGAGAAAAAAAAAGAAAATCCAAAAAAATCACAAAAAGACAAACGAAAAGTGGAATGCATGTAGGAACGACCAGAGGAGCCTAGCCGCGTGGCGTGGAGCAAGAAACGGTATGGTGGTTGCTAAATGAAAGAGGTGGAATGACGGACCCATGATGGAACGCGTGTATTTGAGTGGGGATGGCCTTACAAGGGTAGAAGAGCTTGGCCTTCTCCCTCACCCACTTATCCCCAAAATATCGTGTTTAATTAGACCTTGCTTTTCACGAACCTAGGCCGGCGCAATCGGTCTCTGATTACCCTTGCCTTGTGCGTGGATGTTAATTGCCTACTGCGTCCTTGCTTCGGCCCTTTTCACCTTCTTTTTCTGCTTTCTTCCACTCAATTAATAGATTTAGGGTATGTTCCAAATAAGTTGTCATAGGATCGATAATATGTTCCTGAATTACATCTCCAACTTTCTATATCTTCAAATTAAGTTGTTCCAAATATTGTGGTGAATTTGCCAAATTGGTTTAGGTGTTGTTCTCGTTATTTAGTTGAGTGTTTATCTGTGTTAATTTTAGTGGGATTAGAGTGGAATTCCATATATTATAGAGCGTCAATTAGGGTCATCATTTGTTGATTTCTCTAAGAATCAAATCAAAGATCAATTCGTTTAAGATATAAGAAGAGCTATCATGGAGATGAAATCTCCCCATGAGGCACTTTTGAAATCGAAAGCATTGAAGGAGGAAGGCTTGTAGACTTGTTTGTCAATATGTGTGTGTGTGTGTACACACAATAAATCTTTTTAGTATTTGTGTGTGTTGCTCCTAAAAATGATATTGATGCTAATTTGATGGAGCAACTTGGCATTGCTATCAATTTGAATACAACTGCTTGTTAGTTAAAATTGAATAAAGTTGAGTTGGATAAACGTCAATGTGACTTGGTCATTAAACTTGCCCTATTTAACGTCAAAACTCGATTCAGGAGAGCCTAAGCTTTAATGCACATGGGCTTGAACGAAGACCCTCGCCAAGACCTTCTGGTTGCTATCCGTTTTGATCCTAATAATGAAGAGTTAAGGAAGGACCTAAGTAGAATGGAGGAATTATGCAACACTTCTAGGGAGAAGGACTCATTAAAAAAGGTTGAATTAGAAGTTGGTCGTTGCAACTCCTCGGGGAGCTTATCCAAAGGAATTGGTAAGATAGATTTCGATCCTCTGAAATTAACTACTAGTGATGTCAAACTTAAACCTGGAAGTCTTACTGTGAGCATGGACAACTTGATGGAGACTAACGAGAGCTAGGAGTTTGTAATATTGCAATTTAATTTTTATCCAATAATTATTTTTTGTATCACACTTTCTAGCAATCGTAAGATGTATTTCAACTAATTATTTCAACTAAGAGTTTATATAACATTCAATTTTATATTCTCATGTTGTGAAGAATGTTAACGTTATAGGATGTGTTATGTCAGCCATGGATGAAGATAAGAGAGAGAAATATGTGAGAGTAAGAGAGAAGATAGAAGCTGTAATTTCATATCTCTCAATCTGATTTGCAATACAATGAGACAAGCTTATATACTATGTCTGTCAGCTCATTATAGTCCAAAAAATATCTATAACAAACCATAACAAACTTCCTTATTTCATGCACCTATAACTGTCATGATTCTTCAGCCGATATCCAAGCTTTCTTGGTTCCTTCACCTCTTACATTCCCCCTCAAGTTGGGGTTGGAAGATGTCATAAACTCCCAACTTGCCAAGGAGAATGGTCTGTTGTGCTACAGTCAAGACTTTGGTGAAAACATCAGCAAGTTGAAACTTAGTGGGAACATAGGATGGCTTGGTAATACCTGCCAAAATCTTCACAAATTAAGTGACAATCTACTTCAATGTGTTTAGTCCGTTCATGGAAAACAGGGCTATGAGCAATATGTAAAGCAGCCTTGTTATCACAGTGCAAGCTTGCTGGTAGTAAAGTAGAGAAGCCCAAATCCTTGAGAAGAGACAGCAACCAAATGATTTCACAGGTAGTAAAACACAATTGCTCTATACTCAACTTCAACTGAGGAACGAGCCACCACTGACTGCTTTTTAGCTCTCCGTGAAATAGGAGAAGAACCAAACAACACCCAATACCCAGAAGTGGATTTTTTGCCCAGAGTGCAACCAACTCAGTCACTATCACAATAGGCAGTAAGACTGGGCTTGGAATTTCTAGCCAGAAGAATGCCTTGGCCAAGAGCTTTCTTGAGATATCGAAGAACATGCAATGCAGCTTGCATGTGAGCAGTGGTTGGTCTTTGCATAAATTGACTAAGAACCTGTGCAGTGTAACACAAATCTGGTCTGGTAATAGTCAAATAGATGAGCTTGCCAATTAATCTCCTGTATTGATCTGGTTCAGAGAGATCAATGCCATCAGAGGCTAACTTCAAATGGACTTCCATGGGCAGATTGAAGGACTTAGCTTGAAGCATGTTGGTCTCATGCAGGAGATCCAATGCATATTTTCTTTAGGATAGGAAGATGCCTTGATCAGATCAAGCAACTTCAATGCCTAGGAAGTACCTGAGCTTACCTAGGTTTTTCATGTAGAAAACAGAATGAATGAGCTTTTTCAGTTGATTAATATGATCAAGGTTGCTACCTGTGAGCAACATATCATCAACATATACACCAGAATAGCAGTGAATCCTTGAGCATCTTTCTTAGTGAATAAGCTATAGTCACCCTTAGACTGTTTAAAACCAAACGAGAGCAAGCTAGAGGATAATTTGGTAAACCATTGCTTAGGAGCCTGCTTCAATCCATATAAGGACTTTTTGAGTTCACATACAAGGTTTTTAGAAGGAGCTTGAGCCACAATGTTGGGCAAAATAAGCTCCCCCTGACCTGTATAACCTTTGGGTAAAGTCATGTACACCTCTTCATGCAAGTCACCATGAAGAAAAGCATTGGTGACATCTATTTGGCATGTGTGCCAGTTTTGTTGAGTTGCAACAGCTAAAAGTGTGCGTACTGTGGTCATTCATAATCAATTCCCTTTGTTTGCCTACAACCCTGAAGAACCAACGTTGCCTTCTTTCTTTCAATAAACCCATCTTATATGTATTTAGTTTTGTACAACCATTTGCAGCCAATGGCTCGTTTTCCAGGTGGTAGAGTAGTAATTTCCCAAGTACCATTCCTCTTCAATGCTTGGAGTTCAATATTCATAGCAGTAAACCATGCAGCATCAGTAACTGCTTGACTAAAAGTCTGAAGATCTTGTTCTTGATCTAGAACATAAATGAATGCCTGATATATTTGGGGCTCAGCTTGCTGTAGTCCACATAATTAGCCATGGCATATGTAGACTGGCAAGGACTTGTGGAAGGAGCTGTTATAATAGCTCCAGTGACATAATCTCCTAGCCATTTAGGTTTAGAGATAGGTCTAGTGGATCTTTTTGCATTTGGCATATGTGTATTAGGAGAAGACTTAATAGGGGTATTTTGGGTTGGTGAGAGTTGCTCAATAGGAGAAGCATAAAGAAGATCATCAAACCAAGACTGAGGTTGCATAGAGATAAGATTAGGTTGAACATATTTGGAGTAGTCTGTTTCATGCAAAGGAAAGACAAGCTCAACAAACTGCATATCTCTAGAAACAAATGTCAGTTTGGTTTGTAAATTGAGTAATTTATAACCCTTTTAATTGGCTGAATAACCAAGGAAAACAAAGGGAACACCTCTTGGTTGAAATTTATCTGTATCAAGTTGAGGATTGCTGGCAAAGGCCAGGCAACCAAAGGCTCTCAAATGAGAGTAGTCTGGAGAATGATGATAAAGCATCTTATAAGGAGTTTTATACTGCAACACAGGGGTAGGCAATCTGTTGGTGATATATGCTACTGTTAGAACAGAATCTCCCGGTAATTTAATGGCAAATTTGCCTGAAATCTTAGAGCTCTTGACATTTTCAATATATGTCTATGCTTTCTCTCAGCTCTACCATTCTGCTGAGGCCTGTCAATGCATGATGTTTGATGGATAACGCCATTGTGACTAAAGAATTGCTGGCAAGGACCACTATCAAATTCAAGAGCATTGTCAGATCTAATAATCTTGACTTGTGCTTGAAACTGAGTACCAACCATATTTATAAAATGCTTCAAAGTGTCCAAGGCTTATGACTTTTGTTTGAGCAAATATAACCATGTAGATCTACTATAGTCAGCAACAATAGTCAAGAAATACTTACAATATTTGTGTGTGGGTAGCCTGTAAGGTCCCCAAATATCCATGTGTATCAGCTCAAACATAACTGAACCTTTATTCATACTCACAGAATAAGGCATCTTTGTAAATTTTACCATAAGACAAGTGACACATACTCTCGTAGCATCAGATTTCTTACATTGCAAACTAGGTATGTTTTTAATCTTGGACAGTGGAGCATGGCCTAACCTCTTATGCCAAAGCTCCAAACTATAGTTTTTAGCTTTACCATTACTATCAACAGCTAAAACATGACTATCACACCACGAGTTAGGTATAGCAAATAGCAAATCATCTAACTCATAAGGCACCTTAGTGAGAGGTTTATTCACCAGGTAATAAAGTCCTTGTTGCTCTTTATCAATCCCTAAGAGCTTCTTGCTTGCCCAGTCCTAAATCACATAAAACTTTGGATGAAAAATGACATAGGACTGACTGTCCTTAACCAGTTTAAAAATGGACGACAAATTGAACTTGAAATATGGAATGTGGATAACATATTTGAGTTCCAATTTATTTGCTAGTTTCACATTGCCTATGTGAGCTATAGACGTAGGTTGTCCATTTGGAAATTTTACTTTTGCCTGTTGTTTAGGACGCACAATCCGATCAAATATGTCTAATGAATTGTGTGACATATGATCAATTGCACCTGAATCTAACACCCATTCATGCTTATCAATAGTAGCACTTAAACTTGTAGCCATACCTGTAAAAGTATGGTCTATTTCAAAATTAGAGGCACTGTTGGATTGAGTCTGCTGTGGTAGACCTCTTAACAGCTATTCAAGTTGCTGTTGTATCAGTGTGTAAGTTTGTGACTCATTCTTCTACACAGTTTGCATGTTGTTAGTCTCTACTCTTGCATTTGCTACAGTTCTACCTTCATTTGCATTTCTTCCCTTGTTTCTCATATTTGGAAGTCTGGTCCCTTTCTTTTGTGGAAACTGTTTGTGCCTTGGATGCCATGAAGGATTTTTAATCATTGTCTAACACTTTTCCTTTGTGTGACCTTTGTTTCCACATTGACAGCATCTTTGATCATCATTTCTACTATACAATGTAGCTGGTTCAACTTCCAGTTTATTCAATTCTAGAACCTCTCTCTGACTCTCTTCTTGCTATAACATTGAGCACTCCATTTCCACTGTTGGAAGTGGTGTCATGAGAAGCATTTGACTCCTTTGTGATCTATACACTTCATCTAGGCCACTAAGGAATTGAAATAATCTTGGTTCTTCTCGTTGCTGATTCATAACCTCCATGAATACTTTGACCTCATCAATGACAAGTGTGAGCTGAGGTAACTAACTCATTGATTCTAGTTCCTCCCACAAACACCTCAAGGTGGTGTAGTAATCGTTAACAGGAGTATGATTTTGTCTCAATGAGTAGATTTCCTTATTGATCTGATATTTTTTAGATCCATTACTTAATGCAAATCTCCTTTCTAACTGAATCCAAATGTCTTTAGCAGAGTTCAGAAATAGCACAGACTTTGCAATGGAATCAGCCATAGAGTTTGTGAGCCAGGCAATTACCATGCTGTTGTAGGTGTCCCACATCTCAGCCTTCACATGAGCATCATTGGATCTGGAGACTGTTCCTTGAATGAAGCATAGCTTCCTTTTGGTAGCCAGTCCAATCTCATCTGCTCTCCTCCATGATCTGTAGTTTCGAGCTCCAATGAGCTTTTCTTGGACTGCAAGTAAGCCTAGTCTTTCAAAAGGATGCAGGAACATCAGATTTTGAAGATCATTCATGCCTATATTAAGACGATTTCTCTCAACAGACATTGATGTTGATGCAGATGAGAGTTTAAACCAGAATCAATGAGTTGTAGCTAGATTGATTGGGGAATCAAACCAATTCAATCGATAGTAGAAAAAATTGTGTTTCAATCTAGATAAGTTTGATCAAATGATGAATCAAATCATTCAATCAAAGAGAGAAGAAAAAAAATGATTCAAGATCTCAATCCATGCTCTGATACCATGTTAAGTTAGCCATGGATGAAGATAGGAGAGAGAAATATGTGAGAGTAAAAGAGAAGATAGAAGCTGTAATTTCATGTCGCTCAATCTGGTTTGCAATACAATGAGACAAGCTTATATTCTATGCCTGTCAGCTCATTACAGTCCAAAAAATATCTATAACAAACCATAACAAACTTCCTTATTTCATGCACCCATAACTGTCATGATTCTTCAGCTGATATCCAAGCTTTCTTGGTTCCTTCACCTCTTACAGGATGCCATTGCCATATGTAGTTTTTTAAGCATTCTTCATACTTCTCAGAAAATTACTTACATTAAGCAAAAATTAAATTTAAAAAAAGAAAAAAGAACTAAGCTCCAAGCTGGCAAATAAAGGTGCTCGGCCATGATTATAGGTACCCACAAGCAAATGAATTTTACCAATATACATTAGATTGACTTATGATTTTTGCCAAATATTTTCTACACCATAAATATAATATAAGAGATATTGTGTCAACATTTTTAATATTAATGTGAAATATTAGAGATATTAAATATGATATGATGATAATTATAGATCCTATATATACAAAACATATACAGTGCCACCTGTACATTATCACCAAAGTATATATCAAATTGATTCGAATTAGTAAAACACAAGAATCGAAGTCAACATTAACACCTTCTGGAGGATAAGGTACATATTGTCTTAATGTGATATATGGAAATTTTTTACATATACTACTCTTTTTTAACGTTTAGTTAGTTTTTTTAAAAAATTGAGCTAAACATGATAATTTGATTTGATTAGTTTACAGTATTATCATGTGTCAATTAGTTAGCTTGAATAAGAAATGTTCATATTATACTATTCGATTAGTATATGTTGAAGTTATATTTGCCATTCCATATGGTCAATTTGACTTTTTTTTTTTTTCTGAAATCATGAATGTATTTGATTTACAGTCTTAGCTTAAATTTGTAATTGGCTAGCTTCATCATGTTGTATACTATTCCCTATATATAGTCATACAAGTAATTCCCTATTTTCTTCATCAAATTCTGTCAATTGCATTTATCACCCGTTGATAATTTATGGTTTGAGAGTTGATTTGTATGCATGTATAGGACACAGCAAATTAGCTGCATCGTAACCACAATTCACAAGTGTCATAGCCACAACACACATCAGGTAAGGGTTGAAAGTAACTAACTTCTAAATTTTTATATGAGAAAATTTTGAGAATTTATTATGAGAGAATTGTGAGAACTATGAGGTTAAAATTGATAATACCATACATATCAAGTTAAAAGGCCATTGACACTGCCTCCAAGATATCTCATAATTTTCATCCAATCTGTAGGTGACTTTTAATTTTGTGTTCTTTCGTGTGCAAAGGTCTTCCCCTCCCCCTATCAATTTTGCTATGATCATTTGTATTGTTGACTGTT
>JACYFF010031952.1:98106749-98123949 GCA_017589665.1 Selenicereus undatus | reverse complement strand
TATACTGGGAACATACCTCTTCTAATTTCTTTCAAATGATGGTGACTTTAAGTTTCTAACATGTTCCTACTCTATTGCATGAATTGACCTTGTAAAATTTCATATGTTTTTGTTTTTCATGCATCACTTTTTCTGCTTTTTTTTGTCTTTTTGGAAAAATATCTTCAATCACCAGGCATACCAAACAAACTGCATGCTTTTATACAAGTCTATTTTTACTTTTCAAATCATGTAGTTTTGGAAAGTTAACATATAATCTTCAAACAAATATGTCATTCTTATGAATAGCTTACCCCTCGATCTATCCCTACAACTTGTGGAATTTGAGTATGTAGGATTTTATCTTGGCTAGTTTCTCTCTACTGCACCAATAAGATCGTACTTTGTAAAATGTTTGGAACATCAAGCTTTAGTTTTCCTGGATTGATAATTGATCTACTTGTAGTATAGCTCAGAATGAACTAAATTGGCTAATAGTTATTGGCTAATAGTTAGCTAATAGTTACTTGGGTTGTCTGATACCACTGTTATAAATTTGATTTTGGATGGTAGCTCTGATATCATTATTGGAAATTGAATTTTAGGAATTGGATTGTGGAAAATATATACGTGTGATCGTACAAGTTTGTAATTATAGTGGGAGAATACAATATATGAATTAAGATTGGAAGAACAGAGAGATAGGAGTAATTTGTTGGAATGGATGGCTTTCGAATGCTTTTCTACTACTTAATGTTTAGTCTTTGATGGTTATAAATGAACTCATCCTTTGAGGGTATTTATAATAAACTTCCACATTCTCAATAGACGGTGAATATTGATTTGATCATACGACTAATATTAAGCTTCCACCACATAACCTTCCACCTCAATATCTTCCTAAATATCTAAATGTCATATCACAAGTGTCTAGGGTATTTTCTCTACAAGTATCTAGATGTTCTTAGGTTTCTACACGTGTAGAATACTATTAATCTTATAGAGAGAGTGTTCGTGGACAATATTTGAAAGAATCTAAAAGATTTCAGAGTAATCTAAAAGCTTTTATGATCATTGAGAAGGTCTCGAAATATTATGGAAGACTCCAGAGCACTTCAAAAGGTTCCCTAACAATCTAGAAAACCTCAAACCATTTAGAAGATTCTAAAAACTTAACCCATGATAACAAGATGTTTCTAAATTATTATTAATTTCTAACAAGGGTAAATATATAGTAGTGTTCTCTGTTAACCCAGCATAAGCAGCCATCGTTATTTATGTATGTTTATTTGAACAAAACAAGTTGTTTGATTCTTTCATGGCACCCAAGTGTGTTCCTCGAAAAAGACAGCATACATTCTAATCTTTCCCTCTCAACCCCATTCTAATGAGCAATGTTGTGAAGTTATAACGTGTCAGAATGAAAGCTTGTCTAAATTAAGTTGTTAATACCTATCCATAGTAATTTAAAAAATATTCTATTTATTGAGAGTACTCATTAGTGGATGTTTATTTTGACGTTAAAAGTTAGCTGTTAGCTGTATACAAGTGGTAGTAAGGAATAGTAAGATTTAATGATAAGCGATAAGGAGTGATAATGATCAAGAATATATACGTAAAGGAGCAAAGTGGTAGTAGACGATATGCTTCCAGTTAGGGGTGCATTCAACTTGTGCCCGAGCTTGCCAAGCTCGAAACTCGGCTCATGAGCTCGAGCATTTGGGCTCGGGCACTCGTGGCTCAATGAGCTTGGTAATATGAAGCTTGAGCTTGACTCATCTAAAAGCTCAAGCTCAAGTTCGACTTGGCCTGGACTCATTCAAGACTCAACCCCAATTTTGTGCTGTTTCAAGTCCTTACAACTTTGAGCTGGCCTTATTTGAGGATCAGATAAATTAATGTTTGCCTTTATGAATTGTATATGCACCTCGCTTCTTAAAGTTAGGTGTGCAATGAGACTCACAATAAATACAAAAGATTGGAGAGCGTACATAATATGTGTAACACTAGGGCAATTGTAATTGTCTCATCATTGATGGTTGATAGGTTGCTAGTATCATTAGTCAATAGGTGATAAGGTTAGTAGCGTAAGACCCTAATTGTACCGTTACATCAGCGTATGAGCAAATAAAAAGTCTAAATTGTAAAGAGTTTGGGGAGGATAAAGGAGAGAAAAGTTGGATTATAAGGTAAAAGTGTCCTATATTTTTATGATAGTATAACCGTAAATTGTAATTCTTAATCAAAATAATCGACTTTACACCAAAAGTCTTATTTTTCAAACCCTAATAGTTATTTCTTAAGAAAGCCCATTGGCTTGGCTTGCACGTTTAAGTTGTTTATGCTTGGCAAACTCACGAGCCCAGATTCATAAAGCTCGAGCTTTGTTTGAATGACCAAACAAACTCAGCTCGGACTTGCCCCGCTTTCGATAAGATAAATCCTTTAAAGTCAACTCAACTCACATACACCTTTTACTTTTAACAGTAATTCGAAGGTACATACCTATGTACCATGCTCAGGTACATACCTATAAAAGAGGCATCATATCATTGGACTAAGCCTCTATTTCATTTCTCCCAACCTAACAAGCATTTCTGTAATTCTTCCAACCCAACCGACTAGAAAAAGATACGTTACAAGGAACAAAAGGTACACTGCAGAAAAGAAAAGATATACTACATATAAGAAAAGATACATTACAAAGAACAAAGGGCTCACTGCAGGAAGGAAAATGTACACCGTAGAATGGAAAAGGTACACTATTGAATGAAAAAAAGATACACTGCAACATATTGAGAGCGCATTTACTACATGACTTTAGGATGTGTACCATGCTAGATACATACGTTTGTATCTAAGAAATTTTCCTACTTTCAGTGAAATAGTAGTACGTAGGTCCTTAGTTTTGTTTATGAGACACTCGGATTTACAACTGCTCTTTCTGAGTAAGCAATAACACTGTTAGTTTATAACACTTCTTTTTTTGCCCTTTATTAGTTTTACTGTGTTTGATAATTTTTTAGATTAATTTTATGCCCTTTTTTTTATGAAGTACGAGAAAGTTTTACAACTCATTTGGTTAATGTTTGACAATTACCTCCTTAAGTGTGAAACTAATACGTCTATATGATGGATTGGTGGCATTGGACTTGTACTTGCAAGTGTTGGCCCAATTGCGTTTATAGGTTCTCATGTTGGGTCCAATTGGCCCAGACCACTGAAGAAACTAGAGCAACGAGCACAAAAGCATATCTCCAAAGAATTGAATTGTTTTTTTCCTTAAGTAGGGCCAGGACAATGTAATGAGCCTTGTACAGATGAGGTAAGAGAAAGGTGGGCTTAATCCACAATACCTAGACGTAGCTGGAAGCCCTGCTCACCTACACATCAGTAGAATTACAAACCCTGAAACTCGGCCCAACAACCTCTAGTTTGAAAGGCAACCATCATGACAAGTAGGGGTGAGTAAAATCGGTTAATTGGAGTTTTGATTACTCGAAAACAGTTAATTGATTTTTCGGTTCAAGAAAATTCTAAATCGTAATTGAACTGAAAATTTCGATTAACCATTTTTTGATTAACTGAAAGTTTCAGTTTAGCCAGTTTTTCGGTTCAGTTAACCATTTTTTCAACTTGATTACCGATTAACCAATCACAAAATAATAAAAAGAGTATACTTAAATAATAATAATATATTAATAATAATATATGTGATAGAATAAAAAATTTTAAGGCCTTCATTACGATAATAATTTTACTTAAATAATTAGAAAAAGAAACAAAAGTGTCATTAATATAAAAAAAATTAATGATTGATAATGTTAAAAGGTAAATCTTTACATTATTAAATCATGTATCACATAGGATAAAAATATAGGTAAAGTATAAAGGGCTTGTTCTTTTCATTAGTAAATTGGGGTTGGTGAAAGGGTGAAGTTGGTTGAAATCGGTACTTTTTATTGAGGTGGGTTGAAGTTGGTTTAAGTCGGTTGAAGTTTGAATATTTTTTATATGATGGGTTGAAGTTGGTTAAAATAATAAGAATAAAATTTTGAAGGAGGCGAGTTAAAATTGATTGAAGTGGGTTAAAATAGGCTAAAATTGTTTGAAATGCATATTTTTTATTTAAGTATGTTGAAGTAGGTTGAAGAGAGTTGAAGTACATTGACGTTGTAAATTGAAAAAGACCAATGGAAAGAACATACCCAATGTACCAAACTTTGTCCAGTACTAAGGACATGTTCTTTTTGTTGGAGAATTGAAGTTGATAAAAGGGTGAAATTGGTTGATATAGGTTGAAGTTGATTGAACTGGGTTGAAGTTGATATTTTTTGTTAAAATGGATTGAAGTTGATTGAAATTGGGTTGGAGTTAGTTGAAGTTGATTGAAATTGGTATGCTTTTATATGACGGGCTGAAGTTGGTTAAAATAGTGAGAATAAAATTTTGAAGGAGGTGGGTTGAAGTTGGTTGAAGTGGGTTGAAGTTGATATTTTTTATTGAAGTGGGTTGAAATTGGTTGAAGTGGGTTGGAGTAGTTTGAAATTAGTAAATAGGAAAAAACCAATGAAAAGAATAGACCCTAAGTGATGAACAATTGGGACCCTCCTTTTTTTGTTTTTTTTTTTTGACATCGAGAGACTTTTTTTTTTAGGGAGGAGGTACTAATTCCAGCACTTATATTATAATATCGGGTCTATAAACTTGGGAAATGATCAAGTGAATAAAACAAAATCTCAACTTAATACAATTGCTCAATTACATAAAACAAAATGCTCAACTCCATAAATTGGAAAAACAAGAAATAAATAAAATACAAAAAAAGATTGAAAACAAAAATATCAGTAGGTTGCAGATTTGAGCTTATGACCTCAATAACGAAAGATAGCAACAAATACACCAACTGCTATGCGAGTAGGTGACTTGCATCTCTATGCATCGTCTCAACACCAAAAAAAAAAAAAAAAAAGTGTCCAAATCTATGATATAATCTATATGTTGATTCTAGATATCTCTAATTTGCACTAATCCAACTTTTGCATTTTTCAATCAAAAAATATATATATTAAAGGTTGTAAGCGAATGATCACTCTAGGTTTGTTATTAATAAGCTTTTACTATAGCTTTGCCGACCACATTACTCAAAATAATGTTGAGAAATTATGATAACATGAGTTCGATGATTATTTTTATTAATTTAATTATGATTTCTTTCCAACATAATTAGTTATAATTAGCGTACGTAGATATTATAATTATCTTATTACAAATCGTGATGATATTATGTGTCCAAGTATGATCTTACTTATAGGGTTTATTTTAAAATATTAGTTTATACACGTTTAATTTAAATAAGATTTCATTTTAAGGGCCCCATTCAATTTTGTTGAAATTTTTTTTTAATTGAAACTAATGTTAATAAAAAATACCTCAAATGTATAAACTATTTGGTTCTATAACTTTGTGGCTTGACTTTATATGTATTGTTATTTAATTATCTTGCTTAAAGGTTTATTTTCATTAGTTATGTTATTTTAATATTATTTTTTCATCGAAAATAATAATTGTAGAAAAACAAACTTTGTTTGTATGATGTTAAAAAATAGTTTGTTTATATTAGTGGTGGTACACAATTAATTTCATAAATATCACTAACATATTACACGTAATTTATTTTCCTGAAGTAATTTATTTCACAAATCATACATTAAAGACTAACAATTATGCATACTGATCTAAGAATTATATTTGTACAACTTTTTAATAATTCAACAATTGCGTACATCTATACTTATAATTTCTTACATTTCTTGATATTTCTTTGAATCTCCTTACATATGCTTACAACTTCTATATATATCTTATAACTCTCTATATCTTCTTAGAGCTCCTTATAATTTTTTTTATATTTTCTTACAATTTATAACTGTATCTTATCACGAAAAGCAATAGGCCCATGATAAAGCAACTAATTTTAAAAGATTTTCTTTTTTAGTGTAATACAGAAGTGTATGTCAGTATCTAGATATCACCATCACCAGTTGGATGCAATAATATGAATTAAAAAAGAAAAGAAGCAAGGGAGGGGAAAATGATGTCACGAAATCCAAGGCAAATAAGGGTTTGATTAGGTGAAACAAGTTTGATTTTATTTGTAGCGTCCAACATTGTCAGAGAATTCGCTGATAGCTTAGTGGCTAAGAATCTCACTCCACATCATAACCAAGTCAAATATCAGGTCCACCCAAAGTACAGCTAATCAGTGAGTTTCATCACAATCCGTACAAACTACAGAAGTTTGGTTAAGTTTCTAACTCCATGTCACAACCAAATGTTTCGTGCAGTGGTTGGTTAAGTTAATTAACACACGTTTAACCTTGGCCTCATAAAATTCGGCATGTTTTTACATTTATTATTATTCTATACTGTTATCAATTTCACGTTATTTACCTTTTTTCTAATGTGGATCATGTTTTCATCGGATTTGGAGGTTCAGATGTATAATCTTATTTATATAAGTAACTGTACTAGCAGCTAGACCAATCCATATAGACCCATATATATGTTGGGAGAAAGTGACAAACTTTAATGAGAAACGAGTAACATTAGGCAAAATATATAGTGTAACAAGGGGGGGGGGATCAGCCAAGAATCATAGATAATACACACAAATACCGAATAGGCTTGTTGCCACTTTCAATATCAACATTTTCAGTGTTTAAAACATATGAAGGGAGAGTGAAATGCACATTACATAAGATCTATAATAGTAATCCTAGGTCTAGATAATGCTCTTATCCTGAGTCATGTCCTTGAAAAGTTATCAATGAGTCATATTTATTCCGATCACTTCATTCCAACTCTTCTTCAATATACTTACAACTCTCTTGTATCTAGTCATGTCAACGGTCTTATACCTACTCATCCATGCATCAAGTTTCGTTCTCTTGATATTCCTAAACCATCTCTGGTATAGTTTTTTTTCATCTTATTCTTTATAGATGTCACTCGTATCTTCTCTCTGATTACATCAATATTTACTCTATCTAGTCTTATATGTCCATATATCCAACAAATCACCTTCATATATATCATAGAACATCATCCTTTAAATTTTGATTTTCTTAATCGATTGACACTCTAAACTATACAATGCACTAAGTATCTTTTTGTTAAAGAGAAATATTTTTCGAGAGGAGAGATTAAAATTAGTTTTGTCCCTCCTAAGTGGTACTACCGTTCGACCTTTATGTTTTAAAGTTGTCTATCAATGTTATTTAACATAATATGGGTTCCCCTTTTCTTCCCCAAATAATCTTCCCCTCAGAAGTCCCCACCCCAAATGAGACTACCTATTAGTTGGACCCTTGCCTTTGTCCTCTTATACTCTGCCTCTAACCACATGCATGGAGTCTCTCTCTCTCTCTCCCTCCTCCCTGTGTGTGCGAGTGAAGCCAAAAAAAGGAGTGAATTAAGGGAATCAGTTTGCAGAAGAGATCAAATGGAGATGAACCGTACGCCTAATAATGAAGAAAGAAGCTCATGTTCATCAACATTGCGCAGTTGGTTCAAGGCCAAGTGGGAGAAGATAAAGGGTGATGTAGTGCACATTGGACAAATAACAAAACAACTAGCTCAAGATGATCCAAGGAGGATCACTCACTCTTTCAAAGTGGCACTAGCCATTTCTCTCGTTTCCCTCGTTTACTACTCCAATCGCATCTATGAAGGCTTTGGTGTCGATGCTATGTGGGCTGTTCTTACTGTTGTTGTCGTCTTTGAATACTCCGTCGGTAAGTATCTCTTTGTCTGACATAAGTAAGGTTGCATACATTTCGACAATTTGTCGAGAACATTCTTCAGATAAGTTTATACGATATGTTCCTTTCAACTTGCTTTGTCCAGAATATGTTCAGATAAATTGAATTCAAGAAAGTAAGTTTATATAAGTTCACATTTTTATGTTCATAAGTTCAAGACAAATGAAATCTATTAGTTAAGTATACTTTTCAAATAACTGTTTGTTTTAATCTTGTATATTGTGATGACAAATATGTGAAGGGGCAACCCTAGGGAAAGGGGTGAACAGAGTGTTGGCAACAATCATAGGAGGCATGTTTGCAGTTGGAGTTCATAGACTGTCCAGTCTACCTGGAGACACGTTTGAACCTGCTCTTCTTGGACTCTCTGTCTTCCTTCTAGGTACGTATCCTCTGCAATGATATAGTTTACAAATTCGTTATGCTTATAAACTGTGCAAAATCATCGTTTTATTCATAGTTTTTCATATTTATAAATTAATAGATACATTGACTGGTTTCAAACTTATAAATAGTGTAAAACGACAAATATATTGCAGCTGCAGTGGCAACATTTATGAGGTTCTTCCCAAAAATGAAGGCGAGATTCGATTACGGGTTAACCATATTCATACTGACATTCAGCTTGTTATGTGTATCGGGGTATCGAGATGATCAGGTGACAGACATGGCAATTCGGAGAATTACCACCATCCTCATCGGATGTGCAACTGCCATGATCATATGTGTCGTGATTTGCCCCGTTTGGGCTGGTTTAGACCTTCACAAACTTGTTGCTTCCGACATTGATAAACTCGGTGATTTCTTACTAGGTATAATTCCATATCATAACCATTCTTTTATTTAAATATCTCTTGGAATCGGCCCCTTTATTTGCATGAGTGAGTTTTTATACCGTACAATTATCTACAGACCTGTGAAAGTAGGACCCACACTAAACGGAGGAATAGTGATTGTTGTAATCTTCCATCTAAATCAGTCATTTAAAACTATTTGTTATATTAATTAACCATTTTATACATTGACAGGATTCGGAGTTGATTACTTCAAAAATACATTAGATGGTGCAATCTTAAACGAGGAGAAGAAAGAATCCTTGGCAGATTTTAAGAGTGTGGTCGACTCCAAAAGCAACGTGGATACTTTGGTTTGGTCACCTCTCTCTTCTTTGCTTAATTCCTTTGTCTTTAAACTCAAAAATCTATTAGTATCTTGTTATTGCTAATAACTTGCTACAAGGGGAAAACGAAAATTTCTTTGTGGTTTTCTTGTACAATATCACCAAAACCACCAATGAGGTTTTAGACAAGTGGTTAAGATTGAGGGTTTGAATATATTAGGTCTCAGGTTTCTCATCCCCTCGTTATAATTGTACTCTTTTCATGGTTCATTTCAACCCAGAAAAAAAAACAACATCAATTAGATGTTAATAATTATTATTTAAAAAATAACGCTCAATGTTCTGTACTTTGAGGGGTTTTTTTTTAATATTCTATTTGCCGGTAGAGGTAGGGCTGCCTACAGTTGGATCTCTCCAGACCCCGCAAAAGCGGGACCCACACTGAAAGTTGTTGTTGTTGTTGTATTCTATTTGCAAGTTAAACTTTGGGAATATTTAACGATATCTTATAGACTATACATGTCACATGTAACTCCACTCTCTCAATACCATGGCCATTTGCACATATTAAATGCACTGTCATATCATTGCATCTCAAAACTTTAGGAATATTTATTTTGTTTATACGAAAATAATTTTGCACGTCATATCATTGCACATATTATATATAGTGTGTAGCGGAAAATAATTTGTTGCTTAAAATTAAATCAGGTGAATTTCGCAAAATGGGAGCCATGGCATGGGAGATTCAAAAACTGGCATCCATGGGAACAATACCAGAAAATTGGCGAGTTGACTCGCCGTTGTGCTTGCAAAGCTGAAACTCTGCATGGCTACTTACTTTCTCATAACCAGGTATTAATTTTAGATTATTTTTGCCTTTTCCAATTTAAGAATGATTATGATATTTGGTTTCAACATAATTAGTTGGGTTTACAAAAAATGAAAGAGAAAGACAAAATAGAGAAAAAAAAAATGACATATTATGAATAAGGTCAAATGGGGTTTGTTACATTGAGGAAATTTGCTAAGACTTATGCATGATTGAAGGAATTAAGGTTGCATTTTTATTTTTTTGGGTCTTGGATTTTCCATTTACTGGAGTTGAGCTAATGTTGACACAATAAAGGGTACAGCTCTCCCATCACGAATTTTTTCCATTCGCAAGACTCGAATTCGAGATCATACTTAGGGAGAACATGCGTCAAACCACTTGAACCATCCTGTGTTGTTTGAAATAAAGGGTGCATTTGAATGCTGTAAATTGGAGAAAAGGACAAAAAGTTTAGAAATGTGACAATTTTATAATGTTATTTTCCTTTCAGAAGTATAAGGAAAGTTTGAGGAAAAATAAATGTTCTACTTTGCCTCATCAGTAGAATTGAACCTCATTTTTCTCTTTTTTTTCCTCCAAATTTTCTTTCGTTCTAATTTTTTAATTCCAAATACAGTCTAATTAAGGTTCATCTACGATATTGAAATTCCGTTTTACACTAAAAAACAATTAAAATTCCAATTCAAAATTATAGACAATTAAATGCCACTTTTTCTTGAAAGAAAATTAAATATCACGTTTAAAAGATAAAAGGATTTCCGTAAATTTACCTATATAGGTAAACACCCTAATTTATATGCGACCTACTGCTATTATATTTTTCGATATCACCAGCATGGATAACTGATAGAATAATCTCACTTGAAACTAACTAGTACTCATCAAACTTGACTAACTGAATTTCTTAAATTTTGTAATAATGATATGATATCTTTGTGCTCATATCTTGATTATTCACGTATGTATTAATGATTCAAGGCACCAAGAGAAGTGAAGGACAAGTTGGGAGAGCCATGCACAAATATGAGCACAGAAGCAGGGAAAGTGTTGAAGAAATTGTCACAAGCAATGAAGGAAATGACCCAACCATCATCAGAAGCCAAACTCCACGTCCAAAATGCCAAACAAGCAGCTGAAAATCTTAGCCTCTTGCTAAGATCATCAACCCTATCGAATACTAATAACCCTAGTGTGTCACTCTCAGATGTAACCCCGGCAGCCGCGGTGGCCTACCTATTATACGACGTTGTCACTTGCACCGAGGAAATTTTAGAGGCGGTTCAAGAGTTGGCCTCTCGTGCTAATTTTAAGAACGATGATAAAGCGGATGCTGCTGCAGAGGCTTCTCCTTCACTCGAAGGTGAAAGATCTAGGGTTTCTACGATGTGGCGATTTTTCTCTGATCATGTCGGAACGAGTAGTGAGAGATCATCGCCTGGGCTTCCAATGTCTAGGGATCCACCTTCCTTAGCTATGTCTCGGCAGTTGGTGGAGTAACATAATGAGTTATGTCATATGTGAGTGCAGAGTGCCTCATGATTTCTTATAATTAACAGCCTTTTGGGTTAGCACTTCATATTGCACTCTAATGGACTCCAACTTGGGCCTGCGTCTCAGGCCCACCAACCAACTTTCGAACCATTTTGTGTTCAAATTTTGAACCATTTCATGTTCTCACAAATTCGGACAATTGGACAACCGGGTCTAGACATCGGATTGTTTGGTTTTATGTGCAATTTTGGTCCAAATTTTCTAAAAAATTTTATAAAAACAATTTCAAACAACTGGGTTGGGACGTTGAAAAATTAAGTTCGGGTTCGGGTTCCGTCATACAAAATTTTGATCAGAATGTCAAAAAATAATATCAGACATTCGAACAACAGAATTCGGGCATCCGACATTTAGATATGGGTCTGGGTCTAAACAAAGTGTCCAATTTATAATCCAGACAGGGTTTAGGTATGAAATTTTGTCCGAATATCTAATTTATCTGAACTCAAATTAACCCGAACTCAAACTTTTGCCAACCCTAAAAACATATAAGCGCATCTTCTTTTTTTGCAATCAAAATAAGGGCACTTTTAAGAAAAAACATAAGTGAAAGTATATTTGCTTCAATATAAGACATGGCGTGTCCTCCACAAATCAAAAAAAAAAAAATAAGATGATGGTCTTGCCCCTTGTTCAAGCCCCCCCCCCCCCCCCCCGCTCCCAAAAAAAAAACTTTAAATGTTGAATGATGAACTTCAGTGTATTTGACGGTGGTCCAATTTGAATCATATGAGAAAAATAAATTGATGCGATACTCGGAGATCAAAAATTAAATTCACTTACTTTTTTATAATTAGTCTTAAGTCTTAATCATGTGCTTCGCACGAATATGTACTAGCATTTTATTAGGCATTGTTAATAATAAATGTGTTTTCTTATAAATACTGTTTTTTTTGGGGGGAAAATTGCATATATAACTCCTAACTAATCAAAATAATAATAATATGAATGCTGATTGATTAATAATAATTGTTGCATGGATAGGAAAAGAAAAAAACAAAACAAATATCAGAGCAACAAATGTCAATACACCAACAACTTGTATGATTGTTTTATTTTGTTATGATCGCACATGAGACATGACACATTTGATTTGAAAAAAATGCCTTCTATGCTTTTACTTGAGTTTAAGAATCCAGTTCATTAGAGACCGAAGTATAGAGATGCAAATTTAAAAATGGTCTCCAATTAAATTTGGAGACCAATTCAGAGACCGGTTTGCCCCGTATTAACTTGAGAATAATTTCAGAAACCGAATTCTAGATTAGACTCTAATTAAGACTGGATTTTGAGACAAAAATATTCAGACTCAAATAGAGACTGTTTTTACAGACTAGAGGCAATCAGCAGTGTCACTTAGAGAGCAAAAAAGGCCCGGTTTCTAAGTTCGATCTCAAACCATGAGTTATGTTTTATTTTTTTGTCTTAGCCAACCAACACTTTTCTATCATCACTCACACCCTCATTGTCATGGTCTTTCACGGTGTGTAGCAAATTAGGGTTCGTGATTTCTGGCGAGTTGGTGGTTTCCAGCGACGCGGTTGTGAGGCAAGTACTCTAAGCAGTCAATAATGCTCATTTTGTGCAATTGGCTTCGTGATTTGATTCCAAATGCAGAGTTAGTTTCGTAGGGTTCAACATTTGTCAGTTTGTCAAATTGGGAATGATGGTGTTAGTTTTAGCTGTATGCGTAGTTCTCGTTCAACAATTCTCATTACTGATGTTTAATTATCTTCAGTTGTTGTTGCATTGGTGTGTGCTTAAAGTAGCTTGGTAATGAGTTAGTGAACACTCTTCATGCTAAGATAATTTGACTTCATATTTTGTTTAAGGGATAACTGTATTCTGAGTCAGTGAATTAGGGCTTGGATTGTGGAACCTCTTTCCGGTACTTTTATGCAAATTTTGCGGGTTGAGGTAGCCTAATCATTTGTCTAGTGGACTTATTCATGCCCTCCCCGGATGTATGTGTTGTGAATCTTGCAAGTATATAGTTTATCATTGTACGAATTACGAGTGTCGATCCTCAGGGATAGTTATGCACTTGGGTTACAAAAAAAAAATCTAAACTAATTTAAAAGTTATTCTACCCATTATTAGATTAAGTACACCATATAAATTCATGGAATTTCAAGCTCTAACTTTCAGAGGCAGAGATACAGAATCAGATGAGCCGTTAAACTGTAAATAAGTTGAGCCCTCAACACTTAGCTGCAATTTTTCGTTCATCCTCCATAAACGAAACAGAAGGGAAGCAAACAGAGAGGAACCCAAGGCATAAACAGAGCAAACGAACCCAGTCAGCAAAGCACACCAATTCAAAGCAGGAGACGGGACCTTGAACGATTAGAGTCTAAATTGAACGACTTGATCTTAAAGCTGTAATCTATGGCTGAAATGAACACAGTACATTACTAAGAACTAAAGCCTACAACCGAAATATACCCATTGGAAGCTCAAGGCTAGGTCTCGAATTGTGAAAGGAAACGGAAAACAAAAGCCAAAATCAAAACTCCACCCTTGCTCTGCTCTCAACCTCCATTAAAGGCGCCCAGCAACACGGTTCTCCTCCCCATTCGTTTGTCCTCAATTATTTCTTGTAACCGTCGCATTGAAGCTAATGATGATGGGAAAGATGTGTAACTGCTGAAGACTTGATGAGGAGGAATGAAGAGAGAGAAGGAGAAACCGATGGAAAGAGAAAGAGCCGTGAGCTGCCCCTGTTTGGCCCTGATTCTCTGATTTTTGTGGCTGGAACTGACGAGAGGAAGAAGAAGAGAAGGGGAATGGGTAACGAGTGAAATAATGATACAATAATGGAGGAAGATGAGAGGTTGAAGGGGGGGGGGGGGGGGGGACGCTGCTCTATTCTGCTTTGTTTGTTTTCGGGGGTTCTGGATTCTGAGTTGTAAGGATGATGAAAAAGAAGTGAAGGGGTGGGGGAGCTGAAGCTCACATGCGTGGCATGCTGGGCATAAGTGAGAAGGCAGGGGAAAATGTCTGGGCCTGGGCCGCATCTTGGGAAGGAGATGAGGGGGTTTGGACAAGCCCAGTGAGAAGAATGAAGTAGGGAACAGAAAGAGAGGGAGGAAAGGGGCGGTCTGGGCTTGTGAGCTGGGCCGTTGGGCTCCATTTGGTCTGGTTTTATTTTCTTGTTTCTTGCTCTCTTCAATCCGATCCAAGTCATGCACTTGTTGCTTATTTTTCCAAGATTTTCAAATCCTACAAAATGAACAAAAAATATTATCAAAATTCTAATTACCCAATTATTTCGAGCAAATATTAGGAAATAAAAGGGCATAATATATCATAATTTATGGTTGAACAGCATGCTATGTTTTACATTATATCCACATTTAATTTTGTGGTTGAGATAGCCTAATCATTATATGTTGACGTACTATTTTGAAATTTAAAGGTGCATTGAGCGTCAAGCCATTTCTTTACAGCATCTTTGTCAAAATGAAAATGTTGTCTTCTGATCATGGTGAGAGTTTGCATCTTGATGTGGCCGTGATATGGATGATAGATGTCAGAATGACACTGCCTGCTGTAGTTGTCCGCGGTCCCATTTGTACATGAGTTTTTTAAAACTCAAGTTGTTACTTGAAATGCAGCTATTTGTGCTTTGAGTGTGCTTCTATTCCTGAAAATTTGTGCAATTTCAGGACTTGTTCATATTGTTCCTTGACAATACTCATCTTCGTTTCTTTTCTTTCTATTTTCCTCCAAGTTGGGGGCAGGAGGGCTATGTTAGGCCATCGGTTCTGCTAAACTTTTTGAGGAGTCTATGCAGTCATAAGCATGAGTCTGGATGAGTTTGGTTGTTGTCTAAGGCCTTGTTTACGTATCGTTCCTTGATAATTCTCATACATATGGCAAAAAATTTTTATGTAAACCGCATGAAAATAGATGGTTTTGTCAACTAGACGAACCTTGACCATTGAAAGAGGACTATATGTGCCATTGGCAGTACAACTTATCCCCATTGAGTTGTAAGTCAACTAGGAATTTAAGAATAGTAGCTCATTATCGTGAATATATGAATTGGCATGATAATGAATTTACTCCAATCCAAGGCTTTCTCCCTCTTGATTTTCCATCTAGTTTTAATTGCTTGTTTAGATGAGTTTAATTTATTCCTATTTCAATTCATTTGCCTAGATTAAATCCCCTAAGTAGCTAGACAATCTTAGATAGATCTCTTTGAGAACGTCGACATTCTAAGTACAAGTGGCAACCTTTTCACTTGTGGGTATTAGAATTTGGATCCCTGAAAAAGGTCATAACAATAACACACAAGAATTTTCTTTCCATCCTGTTTTGGGTTTTCCTTCCTATCGTACCAGGGTTCGCCGTGTCCCTTGTCATGCTCACAAGTCACAAGAGCCTCCATGGAACTTGTGAACTATTCGTAATGTATCACAAGTCACAAGTCACAAGTCACAAGAGCATGCATTACAAGTGTAGCTATCACAGGTTATAACCAAAAGGAAAATATCATAAGACCTAACTTTCAAACAAGAAAAAACCTAGGATACCTATGAGCATAATGCCAAGCTTAGGGATTTCCCCTTCTTATCTCGCAAAAAGCTATGCAGTCCTCGAATCGTTGCTACTCGCACTAAGCTTTGCACAAGTGTTTTCTCAAGTCCAAGTCAAGGTCATGTCCATACCCAACCACCTCACAGTCATTACCACATTCACTCGGATTGGGAGCCACAAGACAATGTCTTTTAGTAGGAAAACTCTCGCGCCTAAGCCCCTCCAGGAAGTCATCTTTTAGAGGAAAGGCATGACCAACAAAGCAATCTGCCAGTGAAAGGGAAACTCCCTCCTTAATTCGTAAAGGAACTTGAGCGATTATATTGCTAAAATGTGGTGCAATCTCTTACATGCCCCTTGAAACTCTTAGCAACAACCTTTTCTTCGAGAGGAGCCAAAGGACCACCAAGTGAGCACACATCCCTACTCACGGTTGACGATGCAACATTTTTCAATACCCTGCTATCGCTATCAAGTCCAAGGTTATAAACTTGAAAATCCATCAAAAGCTTGAATTACAGGGCTTGAACGCGTCTTAAATCAAGCCTAAGAATCTCCATTCCTTTCCTAATTCCACATGGGCACCCAATTAGCGCATGCCCTAGGTGAATGGATTGATGGAGCATTAGAGGCACCCTGTTGCTAAAACTCCCACTCTGCCATCAAGTATGTCTTAGCATAAAGGCAAAATCTACCTAACAAAGGGAATGAGAACTCGTCAGGAGGAAAATGTGCAAGGTTATAACAAATAGGCAAAAAGGCCTACTCTACCTATTACTTTTATTGGATGTCAAAACTCTCACAAGAGGTGTGATCTTAGGAAAACAAATCGTTATCTAAGATAGATCCCGAACAGGTATAAGATCTCAAACGAGACTCATAAACCCTCATTCAAACCATGGAAATTGTCAAGTTATGGCTTTACACTGCTTGTATCACCCTCTTGAGGATCATCTAGCCAGGTAACTCGTGCCACAGAGGCAACAAGCCTTGTTCACCTTGAAATCCTTAAAGAGACCAAAACCCTCAAAGCCAGGTCATTAAGCCATTGTTCAAGGCCGCAAAGCTCTCAATGAAAAGTCGTTGAACCCTTGTTCAAAGTTGAAGACCCTCTAAGCAGGGTCATTCCCTTGTTTGAGGCACCAGAGCCTTTATAGTAAGGTTGTGCAACCCTGACTTAAGGTATTATGCCTTCGTTTGAGGCACTAAGCCCTAAAACAAAGCTCTTAATCCCTCACACAAGGCTGAGAGAGTGTCAAATGCCTAAGGTTCACTCTACTCGTACAGGTATCTCAAGGGATGCTCGATGAAGGGACAACATGTAGTCAGGACACCTGATCCCCCTTT